>JAUNZO010005113.1:0-28587 GCA_031894775.1 Chloris gayana | reverse complement strand
GGATTTAGGGCCCCTTTGGAATGCAGGATTTCAAAAATACAGGAATAGGAAAATCATAGGAATTTCTTAGGAATACAAATGGAAAACATAGGATTGTAAAACACAGGAAATGAATAGAAGTAGTCCTTTGGATGAGTACCGGAATTTCGTAGGGAAAGGATTTTAAATAACCGTTGTAATCCTCTTTACTTTGGATTAAGCGGCAGCGTATCACGATGCATTTGAACTAGCTGTAGTGGCACCTGCACCTAATCATCATCAATCCCACGCTATAGGATGAGAAAAAGAGGTTGGAGTGGATTCTTTTTCCTGTACTTTTCTCGTGAAATCGAGTCGAAGGGAAAGTTTCCTATGCCATTCCTTCGCTCCAATTTTACGAACCAAAAGCTTGGATAGAAGAAAATTCCTAGAGGGTTGGATTCCTACATTTTTCCTACGAACCAAAGGAGGCCTTTAGTGGTTTTATGCTACCATACCGATGTTGTATTTCTTTGATGGAAATTCGCTCAATTCTTGCATCTGTTGCCGGGGAAGTTCGGAAGGACCGAGCCCCGGAGCTCCTCAACGTTCGTCCCTGTGGTTTCAAGCCTCAACACTCAAACAAACCGGGCAACGAGTTTAGGTTGTTCACGAACTATGATCCTGCAGACGAGGCTTGGTGGTTGGGAGAAAAGTGATGGTGCTTCCGATTAGCTATGCCTCGCTTCTGCAGATATATGATCATGACATGTATTGCTTGGTGAAACGGATACACACACGAAATCATTACCTGTTACCTCTTATGAATATGATTAAATCTTGTTGTCGACTCACCGAGTCATTGCTTGAGTGGAACGTTCATGGAATGTGTTTGCTAAATCTGTGTTCCTTGATATGAATGGTCATTTGGTCGAGCAATCTATAAAAAATGGTAACTGTCGGTGTGTGAGCACACCTCCAAATGGGGGCTCGTCAAGGCTCCCTTCGGATAGGATCGGGGAAGGACGGATTTACTCGTGCTAGCGCGGATGATTCAAACGAGCAAGAGCACAAAGGATTTACCCGGGTTCGGGCCGCAACGGATGCGTAATACCCTACATCCCGCTTGTGTGTTTTTGATGTTCTTGTTGGCTTTTGAGGTTGGAGCTTAGGAGAGGCTCCAATGGGGGCTCTATCTAGAGGAAGAAGAAGAGCATGGCCTCTTCTCGTCGAGAGTGGCCGGCCCCCTTCGGCTTGCCCCGGGGCCTCCTCTTTTATATGTCAAGAGGGAATCCCCACATTGGACGGTACAAGGAAAATAAATACGTGTGGTTGGAGGTTGGGAGTTGCCTTGAGCCTCCCCCTTTCCCTTCTCCCGTAAGCCACCAAGGGGAGAGAGAGAAAGATTCCCTTACATGCATGTAAGGATTTTGTCTTCTAACTTTTGGCTTTGGCATCTTGCGGAGCTTCGCGGCTTGCGCTTGTGTAGTAGGCGGTGTGGGGACCCCCGATCCCGAGTACACCGACAGGAGCCCCGAGCTCATTGCCGGACGCTAAGTGGTTGGCGATGAGGTCAACTTGTCCCCGTCGCAGTCGTCATGTCTTCTTTACCCGATCATCTATGGGGGAAATACTTAGGCACAATCACAAGAGTTTCGAAGTCGGGGTGTCCCCGAACCACACCGGTGTCACGTGCGCCTTGACTTGACCGAACCGGTAGTCGGCCCGTCGGGTTAGACCGGGTACCATAATCTCATTGCGCAGGGCGCAAGATTTCCGGTCCCCGGGTCTCGCCCTTTGGCGAGGCTCGACGCGGTGGCCTCGTCTCGGTGCACGAGACGACCAGGGCGTGCGCAGGAGTCATCCCCACTTCAAGAACCCTTCCAACCGTACCATAGCATTTTCCACATTTATGATCGGTCGGTGAGGTAGTCGGGCGTCCGAGCACTCGGTGGCATTCCCGAGCCATCTCGTGAGGTGGTCGGGGACCCGGAGCTCGCCTCGGATAAGAGTCGCGAGCCGGGACGCGGCTCCGAGTCGCCGGCATTGTACGATTCGTCGTATTCCATGCGGAGCCCCGGCGCACCGTCGTGGAGGATGCGCAGGAGCCGCGGACATCCTTGCCGAGTCCGGGGTACTCGCGATCGCAGCTCGCCGGGTACTTGCAACTTGCCGTGGTCGAGGCTCCGAGCGGTTGACGCTCCTCCGGGTAGTCGCGAGCTCCGGGTAGTCGCAGCTCGCCCGGTACTTGCAACTTGCCGTGGTCGAGGCTCCGAGCGGTTGACGCTCCTCCGGGTAGTCGCAGCCTCCCGAGTACTCGCGAGCTCCGGGTAGTCGCAGCCTCTCGAGTAGTCGCCGTCGCATCCGGGTAGTTGGAGCCATGCTCGAGTAGCCGTCGCCGTCGCCCGGGTCGACGCCGTCGTTTGAGGAGGTCGTCCGAGTAGTCGGAGACGCGCTCGGGTCTTTCGCATGCTCGTCGGAGTAGTCGTCGGGGTAGTCGGAGACGCGCTCGGGTCTTCCGCATGCTCGCCGGAGTAGTCGGAGACGTCGTCCGGGTAGTCGGAGACGCGCTCGGGTCTTCCGCATGCTCGCCGGAGTAGTCGCCGGGGTAGTCGGAGACGCGCTCGGGTCTTCCGCATGCTCGCCGGAGTAGTCGGAGACGTCGTCCGGGTAGTCGGAGACGCTCGGGTCCTCCACGTGCTCGCCGGAGTAGTCGGAGGAGTAGTCGGAGACGCGCTCGAGTTTCTGTCACGCTGCACGGGACCTCGCTGCTCGCCCCGGGTAGCCGCAACCGTCGACACCGCGTACCCGGTGTCGTGGTGGACGCGCTTCCGAGCGCCATCGCCGCTACCGCGGGTGATAGGAGTCCCCGAGCGTCGCCGAGTCGCGACCGCCGCACGGGCTCGAGCGAGACGCGCGGGAAGGAGCCGGCTCCACCGCCGCTCGGCTCCCTTGCCTCTGTGCGGGCGTTTGGCCTTGTCCTCTTGCGTTCGTCCGGTGCGCCAAATCCCCGGGCGCATGTGCGGCAAGGAGTGGGCGGGGCTTGTCTCGCGGAGTCAAGGATTCCACCCAACATTCATAGCAAGAACAAACAAAGTGAGGTTAGCTTAATCAAAGGCAAAGCAATACGGGCGGAAAGGGGAAAAACGAGTTTTCCAAATCGAAGAAAAGCAAGATCTACAAACGAAGAATGGAGAAAACAACGCCTCTTTCCCCCTTCCCGGCGCGCCAAATGTCGGTGTGTGAGCACACCTCCAAATGGGGGCTCGTCAAGGCTCCCTTCGGGTAGGATCGGGGAAGGTCGGATTTACTTTAACTAGCGCGGAAGATTGAACAAACGAATAACGCAGAGGATTTACCTGGGTTCGGGCCGCAAGAGATGCGTAATACCCTATGTCCTGCTTGTGTGTATTAGTTGTTGTCTGTCTTTTGAGGGTGGAGCTTAGGAGAGGCTCCAATGGGGGCTCTATCTAGAGGAAGAAGAAGAGCATGGCCTCCTCTCGTCGGAGAGTGGCCGGCCCCCTTCGGCTTGCCCCGGGGCCTCCTCTTTTATATGTCAAGAGGGAATCCCCACATTGGATGGTACAAGGAAAATAAATACGTGTGGTTGGAGGTTGGGAGTTGCCTTGGGCCTCCCCCTTTCCCTTCTCCCGTAAGCCACCAAGGGGAGAGAGAGAAAGATTCTCTTGCATGCATGCAAGGATTTTGTCTTCTAGCTTTTGGCTTTGGCATCTTGCGGAGCTTCTGCGGCTTGCGCTTGTGTAGTAGGCGGTGTGGGGGACCCCCGATCCCGATACACCGACGATAACCTTTTTGTCCCCCATGATAATGTTTTACCGCACTAATGGTTTATGCTTGATGAACAAGCTTTGACTGCAGTTATACTCTCTTTTCCATGTGCTGCTTTCAGTTTATATATCATTGAGTTTGTATATTGTGTAAACATGCAAAGTATTGCTTGATCACATATTTATGAGCAGGACAGAGCATTCTAGTAGTACTTGCTGAGTTCACTTGGCATGCGACCAGACACGCGACAGGACGGACGCCTCGAGGTCTCATTTGACATGCGTTCGATAAGGTACTTACAATAATTCAACAAGTAGGATCTATTAGTATACCATTAAGGCATCTTGTAAGGCACTTAGAATAAAGTATGCATGCAAGGAATACAAATATGTGACTTATCTCCAAATAATTCAGAATGTATGAAATGTTATGAGGCGCTTATTACATCAAACTATGTTTCGACAATGTGTTCAACATATAACAACACCATTATCGTGGCACAATTCGAAGTACATCAAAACTCTAAAGTTTCGGGTACTATGGATCTTCTTGTGCCCAGTGGGTTACCTTGACGGTAGTGATGTGCCTCTCAACATGGTTGTTCCCTGTCACCTTGCATGCAACACAAACCACCGAGTGCATTCATCATTCATGGAAGTCCATTTGGCGGATCACCGCAAGATGCAAACACATTGCTCTCATCGAAAGTAATGGGCCGGGCCATGGTTTTCACAACCCCCGGCGCATCCTCTAGGGTTACGATGTTAATGTTGTGCAGCATCGTAGCCCTCCCGCCTCGCAGATGGTTCGTCTTTGGATGAGCACATAATGAACGCGGACATATTTTCCCGGTTCGGGATGTAGTCTGCGAACTCACCGATGAGGTATCCCACCGTTCCATCCGCCCGGACGTCGATCACCATGTCATGGACTCGGGAAGATCTTTAATGACTCCGGGACCATGATTGTGATTGTTGCCAATGCTCGTCCAAGCTGCTGTTCATCAATCTCATCATCCACGTTGTTCCCCAAATTATCGACAGCTTGCGAAAATGGACGCCTCCCTAGAGGCAAGTCACCCGGATGGCCTCGCGATCCGCCAAGGCCGAGGAGTTGTTCATAGTCATCTCCAAATGGCAGCAGCGTGGCACCGGGCATCACATGCCCGTGCCCCTGCAACACAAAATATTGCCCAAACCTGTTTGCGAAGCCACGGAGAGACAGAGTTGTCCCTTCGAAGACACAAAATAATGCAGCGTGAAGCACTTGGACCCCGATAAGCTTGATCGGCGAGCAGGTTGGCGAAGTCGAGATCGATGGTCATGTCCAGGGTTCGTAGTCCAAACAACCTGTCCGTAAACGATCGTTAGAAAAAACAAAGTTAGATACGAACCAACATTATTACGGAGAACGAAGTATATGGCGGAGGGCACATGATTACATTATCTCTCCGGGCTGGGACACCTTGATGGCACGAGTTGAGGTGCCGATACTAGCAGCGAAAGGAGGCCGATGACGAGCCGGAAACCGGCCTGTCGGGATGCTTAGCGACCGCCGGCACCTCGCCGTCGGGAAAAGTCAGATGAGATCCAACGGAGGAGACGCGGTTGTAAAACGGAAGGTGCCTAATTAATTAGTATTATGGAACAGATAGAGCAAATTCATCTTGCTGCTAGTCAATTCCCTTCAAAAAAAATTTCTTACGAAATAGTGCGAGTGAAATATAGCTCATACCGAGTAACGAAAACCCCTCGGCAGCGGGCGCTTCGCAAGGAGCTCTCCTCTTCCACGGTTCCACACGAGAGAGCAGAGCGCGCAAGGGAGAAGTTGCAAGGTAAACGATGTGCGGTTTGTAGTTTGGTCACGCCAAGCGCACTCGAGTTCATGCTACTTTTCTCCGGGTGCGGATAGAGCGGCCACGAGGTTTGGCGCCGCGGTACGTCGGAAACGGGCGTGCCTCGGGTGCAAGATCCGAATCCGATGACTCGACATGCGGGTGTCCCGCTTGGAGAGAACCGCGGCACTCGGTATACGACGTGGTCGGTGCCGTGTAACCGCTGAAGGAACGACCCTAAATTGTACTAGTACGGCTGAAGGAACGAGCGAGCACCACAAATTAATGGAGGACTTGGCACGGTTGCTGCCCGAGGACCTGCTCGCCGACGTGCTCCGCCGCGTCGCGCCGCGCGATCTCGCTGCGTCTGCCGGGCGTGGCGCGCGCTCGTCGACGGCCTTGGCCTTCGCGCACGGACCTCCTCCCACTCTCGCCGGCCGGCATCTTTCTCTCGCTTCACCACCGTCGAGGACCACTTGTTGACGCCGGTTTTTAACCAAGGGACCCATTGTCGGCGACTATAGGTCAAAAGAAGGTCTGGTGAGCGGAAGGCCGACGGCCGCTTGGGAGAGTAAAAGGCGCGTACCTCCCGGGAATCGTGCGCGAACGCCAACGAGATGAGCATAACATTGATGGGCCCGGCCCACGTTGTAAAATTAGGAATAATAGTTTAATTTTGGAAAAAGATCTTAGTCGGTTAGGAAATCGGCCCGAAGAGGGTCCGAGTAGGATTCTTTGTGCCGAGTATAAATACATACTCGGATGTAACATGTAAACTCGATTCACATCCAATACAATTTTCGGCGCATCGCCAAACCCTAATTTTCTCGTCAAGTTTTACTCGTTTTCGCGCGGGATCTTCGGGGCTCCGGTCGACGACACGTTGGCTTGATAAGGTAATTATGTTGTCTAGTTCTCGGCGCATTGTTCGTAATTAGATGGCTTGATTGCTAGTTATCCGGCGACCAAATCTGTCCCTAATCGTCGTAGTGAGTATCGGCCGGGATGAGTCAAGTCGACCTGGTCCGGGCTCGTGGTGGAGGTAGTTTGACTTGTCTTGCCTCCCGTTCCAGTCTTTGCTCACAACGCCGATTGGCCCGCATTTGGTCGTTCGAGTCACGAGTAACCGCTATAAAAGTTCTTTTACATCTTGGCCGATTCGATCGTGCAGATTCGGTTGACGTGTCCCGTGTTTGCCTTTGCGATAGTTGACTTGTCCTAGGCGCATACAGCCGATTGGCTAGGATGTAGATTTACTTTCATAGTTAAGGCGTTTATGATTGTGCTTGTGCTGAATCGGTCGAGCGTGCGCGGCCGTTAGACTCGATCCGATCGCGTGCCATCGCTTGACTTGTCCTGTTGGAGCGATCGGTCGATTTGGGATCTCGTGTGGTTGTATTTGTCTTACTCGTTCTTTCGGAGTGTTTAGCCGATTGCTTATCACGTTCATTAGCTGTTTTATGTTCAATTAGTACCAAATCTGTTAAAGCTGCTTTTTGAACCCGAGTTATTAGTATGATTTTATTGATCATCATTATACATTTAGATAGATCTAAATAATTCACTACTATAATCAATGGCAAAATCGGCCGGATGCCTGATCGGCCGATTCATTGATCTAATTGATGATTAAACCATCTTCTTGCTATCAAATTAATCACATCCCATTAATAACTACCTTGTTTACATTTTATCCGATAATGTATCCCCGCAAAGTCTTAATGATGTGATCGTTTATCGACGGAATCGGCTGCTAGCCACCGATCGCATGATTATAGCGTCGGCCGATTTCGTATCGTTTGTATCGCAGTTCGTTTGCCTGGCATTTAATACATAAATGGATGGGCCGTGTTGCTCTCGATCGATGGCCGATTTTGTCTATCTTACGCCGTGAATCGGCCACGGCCGCACATCGGTCTATCCGGGCCGATGACCTGGAATTTTACACCTTTTATTGTCTTTGTTGGTTTGCAGGAAAACCATCCGGCACGCACCAGCGCACACGAGAATCGGCGAGTCGAGCCGGTCCGTTGGGAGCACGAGACCTCGCATCGCCGGGGTTTCGGTGGACTCTCCGGACAACGGTGTGTTGGCGACTTTTGACGTCAACACACTTTTTGGCACGCCCGATGGGACGGAAGCAACCAAGATCGGGATGTCGTACATGCGAGTCGTCGGGGAGGACGGGACACCGATGGTCGATGCTGAAAATCGACCGATTTTTGTTCCGGTTCCTCTTAGGACGGATGGCAAAGGGCATGGAGAAGTTTCGATGACAACGAGGTTTCGGCCTCGTGGGAAGATGACGACGGAACAAAAGCTGCAGTACCAAGAATACCCGGCCGAAGCAATGAAAAAGTACTTTCAAGCTCCGAAGGTGACACGTGGCGGAGTGGCCACAAAAGGAGACATCCCTCGGATTCTCGCATCCGGAAGAACTAGACCAAATCAAAGCCCAGAGACTCGCCGGATGCCAACCAACTCGGTGATATGGTCAACTCGTCCGTTCATCAGGCCCTAATCAATCAATCGGGCGTGTTGACCAACACCATCGGGAATTTGATCAAGGACACGATTGATGGCGGATCGTTCATCGAAGGATATTCCGGACTCGCGTATACTCGACCTTTTGGTACTCTTGTACGACCAATTCAGGGAGTTGGCCTCCGGAATGCTACACCACCGAGCAGGGTTCCAGTCCTCGTACGGAATGCCACCTCACCTATGGCCTGGCAAGGACAATGCAAATGCAAGTGCCAGTACGACCCGGTCAGTGCAAAGAGGATGACAAGTGGCCCCAAGAAGTCGGTAACGGAGGAAGGCGACAAACAAGATGTACAACGACCGATTTCCGAATTAGGGGCAGCGACCAATGTGGCAGACGGTCCCGTAGATGGCACAAAGCAGCCTAATTTCTTCTACGTACCAAATACCGGCCCGAGTAGAGTCGAGAACTCACCCACTAAAGTACGGCCGATATCCGGTATTCCACGACCAACCGCATCGGCCGGGGGACGGGATTCATGATCGGACGGCCGATCCAATCGGCCATGAATTGTGGAATCGCTCCGCAAACACTGTTCCCGCTATCGGCACCGGGATTTCTGGAAACGGCCGCTTGATACACCCGATCGGGGGCAGCCCAACACGGCTTATATGACGGGGACCGGATCGGCAACTCGCTGAACCCAATGATATGAATAGCCTCATGGCTAAGATCGCCGATATGATGAAAGATCGGTTCGATTTGAAGCCTAAGGAGAAAAGTGCCTTGTATCGGCGACCTTACCCCGATCGGATGGATTCCGTGGCTTTACCCAACAAGTATAAAATTCCCGAGTTTTCCAAGTTTTCTCGGGCAAGATAACACCTCAACTATGGAGCACATCAGTCGGTATGACGCACAACTTGGTGAGGCATCTACTCAGGAGGCTTTGCGGGTTCGGCTATTCCCACTGTCATTGTCCGGATCGGCCTTTTCATGGTTTGCTTCGCTGTCGCCTGGTTCTATTCGTAGTTGGGCCGATCTCGGAGAAAAGGTTTCACTCGTACTTCTTCACGGGCATTACCGAGCTTAGTTTGTCCGATTTAATGGCGATGAAACAGAAATCGGGGAATCGATGACCGATTATATTCGGAGGTTCAGGACTCCGAGGGACGATGCTACAATCCGAACCCGACAGAGCAACAGCTTGGCCGAGATCGCTTATGCGGGGCTATTCTCCAACATCAAAGAAAAGTTTACCCCACATGAGTTTGATGGGCTGGCACAGCTGACACGTAGGGCGATTGGCCAGGAAGAAAATCTCCACTCACCAGGAATCGGCGGTATCGGGTAGCTTATGCTGATTTCGACAGTGAAGATGATGAAGAGGGAATTAATGCAGTTGAGTGGACTAATAATAAACGGCCCATATTTTCTCCGCATGTCAATCCTAAGGAGAGAAAATATGATTTTGATTTATCTAAGGCCGACGAGATATTTGATCACCGTCGCGGGAAAAGAAAATCCAGCTTTCACCTCATCACAAAATTCCTACGCCGAGGAGTTGAAGAAAATGGCTAAGTGGTGCAAGTGGCATGGAAATTCACATCATAACACCGTTGATTGTTATGCTATGAGAGATGAGATCCGGAAGGCGATTGACAATGGGGTATTGCGAGCAGTCGATGTAAAGAAGAAGATGAAAGTTGATGGGCACCCTTTCCTGGCTAATACGATGTATATCAATACCATCGGCGGTGGATCAGCCTGGTTTCATACGCCGATATGAGAGGAAGAGGGAGAGGGAAGAAAGAGATCGAGCGGCACGTGAACAGGAGTCTATCGGTCAAAGTCGGCAGTACGAGCAAAGCATGGTCCGCCGAGAAGATTTTGACCCACACTGGGATTGTCCTTTCTTTCAAGCATCGCTGGGACCGAAACATGAAGCTTCCATCTATCGAGAACTGTCCGAGTGCACTAGCCGGAAAGAGTATCGTGATGTCGGGTCGTCAAGTTACCAGGGACGGCCGATTGGTCACAATTATGAATTTCAACAATCGGCCCCCGTAAGGGCGATCGACTATGATCACGGATATGATAAACGAAGACACGTAGTGCCAAAGAGAACCTCCGTTCACGATCGATCGGGCCGATCAATGATGAAGAAGAGTTTGATTACCAATACCATGAAGATTCGAGGAGTGATCAAACCGAGAACGAAGGACAAGTGGTGCCCTGGTGGTTTGCTCAACAAAACCCAAAAGAGGAGGCTTCAAAGAATGCGTTGTCTGGAAATCAAGGGTGGACGGCATTACAGAGATGACCAAGATGATGAGTCCAAGCCCAAGAAGGAATGGAGGCCGAAAGTGCGGTCTCAAGTGGTCCGAGCTGAAGCCGCGGTGAATATGATATCCATGATGCCCAGGATTGTCGGATCGGCCGATGAAAATTCGGTCGAAGAAGAACCAGCTTGGGGAGACTTCGGGGATTTCGTGGACGCCGGAATCGGCGGTATTTGATAAGCCGCTCAACTCGATCATTTGCATCTCAAGGCATTGTACATTAGCGGCTACGTCAATGGGTCACCGATGAGGAAAATGTTGATCGACGGAGGGGCAGCGGTCAATGTCATGCCGATTACTACATACCGCAAGCTCGGGAAGACGCCGGAAGAAATGATGAGGGCTAATCCGACGCTCAAGGATTACAGATGGGAGAAGTCAAGATGTGCGTGGGGCCGCAATAATGGAGATCATCGTGGGCAGCAAAACCATACCCACCACTTTTTTCATCATCGACGGAAAAGGTGCGTACACAACTTTGTTGGGGAGAGACCGGATTCATGCCAACTCGTTGCATCCCATCAACCATGCACCAGTTGTTTGATTCAATGGGTCGGCAACAAGGTCGAAATCGTACGGCCGATAAATCAGTAACCATTGCAACCGCCGATTTCGAGTTTGCTGGTCCGGAGAGCCTGCCTTGTTTATCGGGCACGTATTGGGATGCGGAGGCCATAAATATCACCGACGACGGAGTTATTGTGACCGGGGGTCGGTACTCCCAGCTGCTCCGATGGGCCCCACAGAGAATTGACGGACAATCGGCCGATCGATACCGCGACCGAGGATATGATGAATCGGCCGATTGACGAACCGAAGACGGAAAATTAGGCCACGGTTTTGTGTCGGCCGACGAGTTAGAAGAAGTCGATATAGGGGATGGAGACAAGCCTCGGCCGACATATGTTAGCAAGAAATTGTGTAAAGAAGTAAGAGATGAATTAGTGGCCTTTTTGAAAGAATATAAAGATTGTTTTGCTTGGGATTATAGCGAGATGCCTGGACTCGACCGATCGATCGTTGAACATCGGTTGCCCACCAAGCCCGGATATCGGCCATATAAGCGGGGGCTCGGAAAATTGACCCTAGGTATTATGAAGCCGTCAAAGAAGAGGTTATCGGATTATATGAGGCCGGCTTCATTAGGCCATGCCGATATGCGAGTGGGTTTCCGAGATTGTGCCGGTGGAAAAGAAGAATGGAAAGATGCGAGTTTGCATTGACTTCAGTAAATTTGAATAAAGCAACCCCGAAAGATGAGTACCCGATGCCAAACGCCGATTTGTTAGTTGATGCAGCCGCCGGCAACAAAATTTTGAGCTTTATGGATGGAAATGCTGGGTACAATCAAATTTTTATGGCCGAAGAAGATATATCGAAGACAGCGTTCGGATGCCCCGGGCGTTGGGATTATATGAGTGGGTTGTTATGACCTTCGGCTTAAAAAATGTCGGTGCCACGTATCGTAGAGCCATGAATTTTATATATCACGATTTGATCGGCCGATTGGTGGAAATTTATATTGATGATGTTATGGTGAAATCAAAATCGGCCGAGAGTCATGTGGGTGATCTCGGAGAAGTGTTGAAGAGGACAAGACAAGTACGGTCTAAAGATGAACCCGCTCAAATGCACTTTTGGTGTCTCTAGCTGGGCAATTTCTGGGGTTTATTGTGCATGAAAGAGGAATTGAAGTCGGCCCTAAAAGTATTGAATCTATCCGAAAACCGGAACCGCCAACGAACAAGACGAAGCTCCAGTCCCCGATCGGCAAGATAAATTTTATTAGGCGGTTTATCTCAAACTTATCCGGTCGACTTGATGTATTTACGCCATTATTAAAGCTCAAAGCCAATCAAGAATTTCGGTGGGAGCCGATCCATCAAAAGGCTTTAG
Source organism: Chloris gayana (assembly GCA_031894775.1). Lineage (NCBI taxonomy): Eukaryota > Viridiplantae > Streptophyta > Magnoliopsida > Poales > Poaceae > Chloris > Chloris gayana. Next base: position 16,283 of record JAUNZO010005113.1, on the reverse strand, counting down.
AAGATATCAAGAAATATTTGGTGTCCCCACCGATGATGGTTCCGCCAAAGTCGTGCACACCCTTTAAGTTATATTTATCGGCCGATGACAGGTGCATCGGCTCGGCGTTGACTCAAGAACAGGAGGGAAAAGAGCGGGTTATATTTTATCTCGACCGCAAATTGATTGATGCAGAAACACGGTATCCGGAGGTGGAAAGGTTATGTCTCTGTCTCGTATTTTTCATGTACAAAACTAAGGCATTATCTCGTTGGCCGAAGAGTGCACCGTGATTTGCCAGGCCGATGTCGTAAAATATATGCTATCGGCCCCGGTCCCCAAAGGTCGGTTGGGCAAATGGATGTTGGCAATTGCGGAGTTTGATTTAGGCTATGAATCGGCCAAAGCAAGAAAAGCACAAGTATTGGCTGATTTAATAGTGCAACACGGTGAACACTCGGCCGGATACGTTGAACCAAGTGCCATGGACGGTATTCTTTGATGGTTCAATTTGCAAGGAAGGAAGCGGAATCGGCTTGGTTGTTGTGTCGCCTCGGGGGCAATACGTGAATATTCTATTACAGTAGAGGCGCACACCAACAACCAAGTCGAATATGAGGCGATATTAAAAGGATCGGAGTTACTCATCGATGCCGGGCTGATTTTGTGGAAATTTTCGGCGATTCTTTATTGGTCGTAAGTCAGCCTTGTCGATGAGTATGAGTGTAAAGATGAAATATTGTTGCAGTATTATGAAAAGTGCCGAAGTTGATGGAAAGATTCAAGTGTGTTAAAATCAGCCATATACCAAGAGAGCAGAACTTTGAAGCAAATAACTTGGCTCAACTAGCATCTCGGATATCGGCTAGCCGTAAATAGCTTGGAGATAGCTGATATTGAAAAGGCCGATTGGCGCACGTAAATTCGAAATTCTTTGAGCAATCCATCCCAACCTACGAGATAAGAAGATAAGATATAAAGCCTTGAAGTATGTGTCTGTTGGATGATCAATTATTTTTCAAGACAATTGATGGGGTACTTCTCAAATGTATTGATGATACCGAAGCCAAAGTGGTAATGAGCGAAGTACATGATGGGATTTGTGGAACGCATCAATCGGCCCATAAAATGAAGTGGCTGCTAAGGCGAGCTGGTTATTATCGGCCGACAATGTTGGCCGATTGTTTCAAATATTACAAAAGTTGCCAAGACTGCGCGTAAATTCGGGCCTATACAGAGGGCGCCCGCATCGGCTATGAATCCAAGTAATCAAACCTTGGCCATTCGGAGGTTGGGCCATGGATATGATCGGCCGAGTAAATCCAAGCATCGAGCAAAGGGCATCGAGTACATATTGGTAGCTACAGATTACTTCACAAAATGGATTGAAGCAGCGCCCTATCGTAAAGTTTCGACGGCCGACGTGATAACGTTTATTAAAGAGCATGTTATTTATAGGTTTGGGATTCCGGAGACAATCACAACAGATCAAGGATCGATATTCACGTCGGACGAATTTCAATCTTTTATCGATGAGATGGGAATTAAGTTGATTAATTCATCGCCGTATTATGCCCAAGCCAATGGACAAGTCGAAGCGGCGAATAAGAGTCCGATCAAGTTAATCAAGCGGAAAATACAAGAGTATCCTCGTAAGTGGCACATGAAATTGATGGACGCTTTGTGGGCTTATCGTATGTCACGGCATGGAGCTATGCAAGTTGCGCCGTATCAGCTGGTATATGGGCACGAAGCCGCATCGCCATGGGAGACAACTATCGGCTCCGAAGGATTGAGTTGCAACAAAGCTTTCGGCCAATCAAGTACTACGGATTGATGATGGATGAATTAGAAGATGTAGTACAAAATCGGCTGGATGCATTGGAGAAGATAGAGCAGAATAAAGCAAGGGTCGCCCGCCATTATGATAAGAAGGTTGTGCATAAACAGTTTAAAGAGGGCGATTTGGTCCGGAAGCTTAGGATGCCGATCGGTGTGAAGGACAATCGGTTTGGTAAATGGTCGCCTAATTGGGAAGGACCTTATTTGATTAGCCGATCGGCACCGGGTAATGCATATATTTTGAAAGAGTTAGAAGGGGAAGAATTCGGCCGAGCACTTAATGGAAAGTATTTGAAGCAGTATTATCCTAGTATTTGGATTAACTCATAGTGTTCGGCCTAAAAGAGACTACGACCGATGTCGATGCACATCGCCTTGAGACGGCCGATACCGAGAGTATCGCCTTTAGCCCAAAAAATATAAGAAAATAAGACAGAGGAAGTCACCGATAAATTAGCCGATGTTTGAACATCGCCTTCGGATGGCCGATATGATTGTATATCGCCCTTAGTGCAAAAAAAAAAAAATGTTTACAACCAAAACTTTGTTCAAAGTCCTATTACACCTAAGCATAGTCAACGGCCTCAGCACGGGACAGAAGTCTTGGACAGCAGATAGTGCGCGGGCCGGCGTGGAGTCGAGTTTGGCCATGACCAATAGGTCATCCTCGATGGGGCCGACATCGCCTTGCGCCGCGGCGACCATCTTCTCGGCCGTTTGAATGGCTTCGTCCGTCGTCTCGCTGCTCGAGCCGCCACATCGGCCGACAATCGTGCAATAGTAGCTTCCAAGGCCGCCGCCGCCTCCTCCTTGAGAGCCAGAGATTCTCTCAAATCGGCAATCTCCCGGTTGATTGCTTGCGTTCATCCCGCCGATTTGAGAGTTGCTCTTGCATCTCCCGGGTCTTCCGGACCTCCTCCTCGGAGCGCTTGATGGAGTTATCGGCAAGTAACGCAGCTTGCCGCTGCTCCGCATGGCGAGCCAAACGCCGCCGGGCACGAGTGAAGTCCATTTGCCAATACTCCATGTATGCCACGCGATGCGCAGCATCGCGCACATCCTCCGGGAGCTCGGTCCGGACCTCCAAGTACCGGGCCCTTATGGGTTGTGCGTCGGCCACCAAGCGATCAACGAAGAGGCTTCAAGCTCGCGCGCGATTTCGGCCATGGCGGTAAAACCGAAGCCGATACCAAAATCGGCGCAGACGAGGGAAGCCGAGCGCCCGAAATACCAAGAGAAATAAAGTGAAGTTAATGAACAGCGGCGAATCAAAAGGGAGATAGTAAAAACAAACCCGTGAAGCATCGATACGAAGCGGCCGGACGTCTATCGGCCGCGCCATGGAACCCACGAGTTCATGTGTTCCGATCAGCTCTCGGCCGGCCGATCCTCCTTCTCCAGCCGACATCCTCGGAGGCGAGCATCGGGCATATGTCCGGCTTGTTCCGTTTCGGCGGGCTCATCGGCCGGCTCATCGGCAGCAGTATTTACAGGAGAAGCCGCGGGCGGTTCCCGGCCGGCCGGTTCTTCGACAAAGAATGGTGCCTTGTTCAAAATCGGCGGCGATTTCGGAAGACGCGAGCCGATCCAAGCGAGTTGGGCTCTCCGTGGGATTTGGATCGGCCTGGCTTGGTGTGACTTCGGGATCCGGAGCCGTTTGAATCGGCCTTTCGGGTGTCGGCGTCCTGGCCCGTGGAGGAGTCGACAGGCGAATCGGCCTATCGGTGTTGGAGTCCGGGCCCGAGGAGGAAGAACCGCCGATTCCCGCTAAGAACTCATAGTTAGACAAAGCATGAAAAGTGAAAAAAGGGATCGGCAATCATGCGATAATAACTCGACGCGGCGGAGAAGGTTCACCGAAATAATCCGGGTCGGACGGGCGCACAGTGTCGCTTCACCGGCGCGCGGTGTCGCTTTGGGGCTTGAATCGGCCCTGCAGCTTGACACATTGGCCTTCCTCTTGCCGGGGGCGGCCGTTTTTGTCTTGGCCTTGCGGGCAGCTGGTGCCCTCGACTCATCGCCGCAAGAGCTTGGGCGGGAGTGCGATCGGTGAAGCCGATATTTGGAGCAATTGGGCTCGGCAGCAAGTATGCAATTGGCCGGCCACCGGTACTCGGGTCGGCGGCTCCTCCGTGTCCGACTAAAAAAGAATATACAAGGGTGAGCATTTGGAGCGGCCGATTTCGTCAACAAAATCGGCCTTATAAAAATAAATCGGCTGCACGTACCTCGGCGAAAGCTTCCGTCGGGACTAAGCCGGAGAAGAAGGAGGCGGTGTTCCGACCGCGGAGGTGCCGGTTCCATTCGCCCCACCAACGGTCGAAAAGGCGGGTACTCCGAGGCGCCGGGAAAATCCGGTTAAGTCGCCGGTGACGACATCGGCGGTGCGACCAACGAGCCAATTCCACCGGATGGCGTTGTCGACGATAGATCGCGCCTTTATTTGCCCCACATAGAAGAGGTCGGGGGCAACCGGCCGAAACCGAGTTGGCGGGCCGCCACCGACGGGTGGTAGAACTCATAGGAGCGAAAGCCTTGCTCCCGGCAATGAGCCCCGTCGGCGACAGACGAGGGCGGAGGCGGGTGGTGAAGATCTTGACCGCTTCCGCGTCGGCCGTCGGGAAGGTGGGGTCGATCGGAAAGGAGTGTCATACCCCTTCTCGAAGAAATCAATGTACGGGTACCAATCCGTACTTTCGTTGTTGAGGCCCTTGTAGAGGGCGGCGAACCAATATGCCAAGGTGTCATCCGACATGGCCGCCCCGGTGCCATGGACAACGCTTCCCGAAAGAGATACATCGGCTGGATCGGGCGTGGCCGATTCGGCATGATTGCCGGGGAAGGTGAGGACACCGAGGTCCGGATCGATGGCCTTGGTGGTATGAAGGGACAACCACATTTGGATGAACCACCAAGGGCCTCCCAGTGTTCTTGACCGATCGGCCGGAGCGCAACTCCACCGAGACCCGGTGAAGGAGGAGGTAGGCCGATCCCGTAAGATACTTGCCCATAGGGAGGGCATGGCCGTCGGCCGATACATCGGCCATCGGCAGGAAGTTGTTTGTGGGGCTTACGCTAACCCCACGGAAGAAAAAGTGGTCAAGCCACATGTTGAGGAAGGCAACGTGCTCGCGGCGATCGACCGAGCCGTGCCCTTTGTTGTAGGTCCGGATGTAGTTCTTCCAACCCCCGGTGTCCTTAGGGTTGATCCGATGGGAGGACTTAATGCGGATGGCGTCCGGGGTGGCCTCCGCTCGTGATATTCAAATCGGCCAACATGACCGTGTCCGGGAGGGTCATGGTAGCCGGCCGTGGCCGAACATGAAACAGCTTCAAGGCATCCGACCGGAGGTAAGAAGCCGCCACCGAGCAACGGTTCGTTCTTGTGGTGATCGGCCAAAGAGAGTTTGATGGCGTGGGCAATGCCGATATTGGCCCAACCTTGCCGATGGACGGCCGATACTCGGTTATACCAATCGCGCCATCCGGCGACGGAGTCGGCCATGACCTAAAACTATTGGCCCACTCGGTCGGTAAAGGAGACCGTTGCCGAAACGGGACCCGGTTCGTTTCGGCACGGATGAGATCCGTGGGGTCGGGATCACCCATGGGGCCCAAAAGGAAGTGAGTGGGGATATTGGATGGGATGGCGACTTGGTTCCGGATCTCCTAAAAACAAGGAATAGGGCTAAAATGAGAAACGGAACGGAAAGGAAATAGATCGTGAAAATGAACAAGAACAAGAACATGAAGAAAATTGCAAAGGTAGAAAAGAGAGATGCTCGAATGTACATTACCTCCGAACGGCGTTGGTGGTAGCGACGACGCGGTCGGCGGCGGCAGCATGCAGCAGCAGAAGAACAGCAGGATTCATGGTCGCCGGAGGAGAAAAGACGGCGGCGGCGCGGTGAAAGGTTGAAAGGGCTCGAGAAGGCAAAGGTCGCTAGGATAGATGAAGACGAAAGCCAAGGAGAGGAAACAGATGGGAATGACCAGGGGTGGCCTTGGGTTTTATGGAGAAGTGACGGCGATAAAACCGGCGCGGTAAAAGAGGATAAATCGGTCCGACGCATGCGTTGCATACCCCGGACCGGGGGACATGTGTTGACGCCGGTTTTTGACCAAGGGACCCATTGTCGGCGACTATAGGTCAAAAGAAGGTCTGGTGAGCGTAAGGCCGACGGCCGCTTGGGAGAGTAAAAGGCGCGTACCTCCCGGGAATCGTGCGCGAACGCCAACAGATGAGCATAACATTGATGGGCCCGGCCCACGTTGTAAAATTAGGAATAATAGTTTAATTTTGGAAAAAGATCTTAGTCGGTTAGGAAATCGGCCCGAAGAGGGTCCGAGTAGGATTCTTTGTGCCGAGTATAAATACATACTCGGATGTAACATGTAAACTCGATTCACATCCAATACAATTTTCGGCGCATCGCCAAACCCTAATTTTCTCGTCAAGTTTTATCGTTTTCGCGCGGGATCTTCGGGGCTCCGGTCGACGACACGTTGGCTTGATAAGGTAATTATGTTGTCTAGTTCTCGGCGCATTGTTCGTAATTAGATGGCTTGATTGCTAGTTATCCGGCGACCAAATCTGTCCCTAATCGTCGTAGTGAGTATCGGCCGGGATGAGTCAAGTCGACCTGGTCCGGGCTCGTGGTGGAGGTAGTTTGACTTGTCTTGCCTCCCCGTTCCGGTCTTTGCTCACAACGCCGATTGGCCCGGATTTGGTCGTTCGAGTCACATGAATCGCTATAAAAGTTCTTTTACATCTTGGCCGATTCGATCGTGCAGATTCGGTTGACGTGTCCTGTGTTTGCCTTTGCGATAGTTGACTTGTCCTAGGCGCATACAGCCGATTGGCTAGGATGTAGATTTACTTTCATAGTTAAGGCGTTTATGATTGTGCTTGTGCTTGAATCGGTCGAGCGTGCGCGGCCGTTAGACCTGATCCGATCGCGTGCCATCGCTTGACTTGTCCTATTGGAGCGATCGGTCGATTTGGGATCCGTGTGGTTGTATTTGTCTTACTGTTCTTTCGGAGTGTTTAGCCGATTGCTTATCACGTTCATTAGCTGTTTTATGTTCAATTAGTACCAAATCTGTTAAAGTCTGCTTTTTGAACCCGAGTTATTAGTATGATTTTATTGATCATCATTATACATTTAGATAGATCTAAATAATTCACTACTATAATCAATGGCAAAATCGGCCGGATGCCTGATCGGCCGATTTATCGATCTAATTGATGATTAAACCATCTTCTTGCTATCAAATTAATCACATCCCATTAATAACTACCTTGTTTACATTTTATCCGATAATGTATCCCTGCAAAGTCTTAATGATGTGATCGTTTATCGACGGAATCGGCTGCTAGCCACCGATCGCATGATTATAGCGTCGGCCGATTTCAGTATCGTTTGTATCGCAGTTCGTTTGCCTGGCATTTAATACATAAATGGATGGGTCGTGCTTGCTCCCGATCGATGGCCGATTTTGTCTATCTTACGCGTGAATCGGCCACGGCTGCACATCGGTCTATCCGGGCCGATGACCTGGAATTTTACACCTTTTATTGTCTTTGTTGGTTTGCAGGAAAACCATCCGCACGCACCAGCGCACACGAGAATCGGCGAGCCGAGCCGGTCCGTTGGGAGCACGAGACCTCGCATCGGCCGGGGTTTCGGTGGACTCTCCGGACAGCGGTGTGTTGGCGACTTTTGACGTCAACACACTTTTTGGCACGCCCGAGTGGGACAGAAGCAACCAAGATCGGGATGTCGTACATGCAGGCTGTCGGGGAGGACGGGACACCGATGGTCGATGCTGAAAATCGACCGATTTTTGTTCCGGTTCCTCTTAGGACGGATGGCAAAGGGCATGGAGAAGTCAAGGCTCCTTGATATGAATGGTCATTTGGTCGAGCAATCTATAAAAAATGGTAACTGTCGGTGTGTGAGCACACCTCCAAATGGGGGCCTGTCAAGGCTCCCTTCGGATAGGATCGGGGAAGGACGGATTTACTCGTGCTAGCGCGGATGATTCAAACGAGCAAGAGCACAAAGGATTTACCCGGGTTCGGGCCGCAACGGATGCGTAATACCCTACATCCTGCTTGTGTGTTTTTGATGTTCTTGTTGGCTTTTGAGGTTGGAGCTTAGGAGAGGCTCCAATGGGGGCTCTATCTAGAGGAAGAAGAAGAGCATGGCCTCTTCTCGTCGAGAGTGGCCGGCCCCTTCGGCTTGCCCCGGGGCCTCCTCTTTTATATGTCAAGAGGGAATCCCCACATTGGACGGTACAAGGAAAATAAATACGTGTGGTTGGAGGTTGGGAGTTGCCTTGAGCCTCCCCCTTTCCCTTCTCCCGTAAGCCACCAAGGGGAGAGAGAGAAAGATTCCCTTACATGCATGTAAGGATTTTGTCTTCTAACTTTTGGCTTTGGCATCTTGCGGAGCTTCGCGGCTTGCGCTTGTGTAGTAGGCGGTGTGGGGGACCCCCGATCCCGAGTACACCGACAGGAGCCCCGAGCTCATTGCCGGACGCTAAGTGGTTGGCGATGAGGTCAACTTGTCCCCGTCGCAGTCGTCATGTCTTCTTTACCCGATCATCTATGGGGGAAATACTTAGGCACAATCACAAGAGTTTCGAAGTCGGGGTGTCCCTGAACCACACCGGTGTCACGTGCGCCTTGACTTGACCGAACCGGTAGTCGGCCCGTCGGGTTAGACCGGGTACCATAATCTCATTGCGCAGGGCGCAAGATTTCCGGTCCCCGGGTCTCGCCCTTTGGCGAGGCTCGACGCGGTGGCCTCGTCTCGGTGCACGAGACGACCGAGGGCGTGCGCAGGAGTCATCCCCACTTCAAGAACCCTTCCAACCGTACCATAGCATTTTCCACATTTATGATCGGTCGGTGAGGTAGTCGGGCGTCCGAGCACTCGGTGGCATTCCCGAGCCATCTCGTGAGGTGGTCGGGGACCCGGAGCTCGCCTGGATAAGAGTCGCGAGCCGGGACGCGGCTCCGAGTCGCCGGCATTGTACGATTCGTCGTATTCCATGCGGAGCCCCGGCGCACCGTCGTGGAGGATGCGCAGGAGCCGCGGACATCCTTGCCGAGTCCGGGGTACTCGCGATCGCAGCTCGCCCGGTACTTGCAACTTGCCGTGGTCGAGGCTCCGAGCGGTTGACGCTCCTCCGGGTAGTCGCGGCTCCGAGTACTCGCAGCTCGGGTAGTCGCAGCTCGCCCGGTACTTGCAACTTGCCGTGGTCGAGGCTCCGAGCGGTTGACGCTCCTCCGGGTAGTCGCAGCCTCCCGAGTACTCGCAGCCTCCGGGTAGTCGCAGCCTCTCGAGTAGTCGCCGTCGCATCCGGGTAGTTGGAGCCATGCTCGAGTAGCCGTCGTCGTCGCCCGGGTCGACGCCGTCGTTTGAGGAGGTCGTCCGAGTAGTCGGAGACGCGCTCGGGTCTTTCGCATGCTCGTCGGAGTAGTCGTCGGGGTAGTCGGAGACGCGCTCGGGTCTTCCGCATGCTCGCCGGAGTAGTCGGAGACGTCGTCCGGGTAGTCGGAGACGCGCTCGGGTCTTCCGCATGCTCGCCGGAGTAGTCGCCGGGGTAGTCGGAGACGCGCTCGGGTCTTCCGCATGCTCGCCGGAGTAGTCGGAGACGTCGTCCGGGTAGTCGGAGACGCTCGGGTCCTCCACGTGCTCGCCGGAGTAGTCGGAGGAGTAGTCGGAGACGCGCTCGAGTTTCTGTCACGCCGCACGGGACCTCGCTGCTCGCCCGGGTAGCCGCAACCGTCGACACTGCGTACCCGGTGTCGTGGTGGACGCGCTTCCGAGCGCCATCGCCGCTACCGCGGGTGATAGGAGTCCCCGAGCGTCGCCGAGTCGCGATCGCCGCACGGGCTCGAGCGAGACGCGCGGGGAAGGAGCCGGCTCCACCGCCGCTCGGCTCCCTTGCCTCTGTGCGGGCGTTTGGCCTTGTCCTCTTGCGTTCGTCCGGTGCGCCAAATCCCCGGGCGCATGTGCGGCAAGGAGTGGGCGGGGCTTGTCTCGCGGAGTCAAGGATTCCACCCAACATTCATAGCAAGAACAAACAAAGTGAGGTTAGCTTAATCAAAGGCAAAGCAATACGGGCGGAAAGGGGAAAAACAGAGTTTTCCAAATCGAAGAAAAGCAAGATCTACAAACGAAGAATGGAGAAAACAACGCCTCTTTCCCCCTTCCTCGGCGCGCCAAATGTCGGTGTGTGAGCACACCTCCAAATGGGGGCTCGTCAAGGCTCCCTTCGGGTAGGATCGGGGAAGGTCGGATTTACTTCAACTAGCGCGGAAGATTGAACAAACGAATAACGCAGAGGATTTACCCGAGTTCGGGCCGCAAGAGATGCGTAATACCCTATGTCCTGCTTGTGTGTATTAGTTGTTGTCTGTCTTTTGAGGGTGGAGCTTAGGAGAGGCTCCAATGGGGGCTCTATCTAGAGGAAGAAGAAGAGCATGGCCTCCTCTCGTCGAGAGTGGCCGGCCCCCTTCGGCTTGCCCCGGGGCCTCCTCTTTTATATGTCAAGAGGGAATCCCCACATTGGATGGTACAAGGAAAATAAATACGTGTGGTTGGAGGTTGGGAGTTGCCTTGGGCCTCCCCCTTTCCCTTCTCCCGTAAGCCACCAAGGGGAGAGAGAGAAAAGATTCTCTTGCATGCATGCAAGGATTTTGTCTTCTAGCTTTTGGCTTTGGCATCTTGCGGAGCTTCTGCGGCTTGCGCTTGTGTAGTAGGCGGTGTGGGGGACCCCCGATCCCGATACACCGACGAGTAACCTTTTTGTCCCCCATGATAATGTTTTACCGCACTAATGGTTTATGCTTGATGAACAAGCTTTGACTTGCAGTTATACTCTCTTTTCCATGTGCTTGCTTTCAGTTTATATATCATTGAGTTTGTATATTGTGTAAACATGCAAAGTATTGCTTGATCACATATTTATGAGCAGGACAGAGCATTCTAGTAGTACTTGCTGAGTTCACTTGGCATGCGACCAGCACGCGACAGGACGGACGCCTCGAGGTCTCATTTGACATGCGTTCGATAAGGTACTTACAATAATTCAACAAGTAGGATCTATTAGTATACCATTAAGGCATCTTGTAAGGCACTTAGAATAAAGTATGCATGCAAGGAATACAAATATGTGACTTATCTCCAAATAATTCAAAATGTATGAAATGTTATGAGGCGCTTATTACATCAAACTATGTTTCGACAATGTGTTCAACATATAACAACACCATTATCGAGGCACAATTCGAAGTACATCAAAACTCTAAAGTTTCGGGTACTATGGATCTTCTTGTGCCCAGTGGGTTACCTTGACGGTAGTGATGTGCCTCTCAACATGGTTGTTCCCTGTCACCTTGCATGCAACACAAACCACCGAGTGCATTCATCATTCATGGAAGTCCATTTGGCGGATCACCGCAAGATGCAAACACATTGCTCTCATCGAAAGTAATGGGCCGGGCCATGGTTTTCACAACCCCCAGCGCATCCTCTAGGGTTACGATGTTAATGTTGTGCAGCATCGTAGCCCTCCTGCCTCGCAGTGGTTCGTCTTTGGATGAGCACATAATGAACGCGGACATATTTTCCCGGTTCAGGATGTAGTCTGCGAACTCACCGATGAGGTATCCCACCGTTCCATCTGCCCGGACGTCGATCACCATGTCATGGACTCGGGAAGATCTTTAATGACTCCGGGACCATGATTGTGATTGTTGCCAATGCTCGTCCAAGCTGCTGTTCATCAATCTCATCATCCACGTTGTTCCCCAAATTACTGACAGCTTGCGAAAATGGACGCCTCCCTAGAGGCAAGTCACCCGGATGGCCTCGCAGTCCGCCAAGGCCGAGGAGTTGTTCATAGTCATCTCCAAATGGCAGCAGCGTGGCACCGGGCATCACATGCCCGTGCCCCTGCAACACAAAATATTGCCCAAACCTGTTTGCGAAGCCACGGAGAGACAGGTTGTCCCTTCGAAGACACAAAATAATGCAGCGTGAAGCACTTGGACCCCGAGTAAGCTTGATCGGCAGGCAGGTTGGCGAAGTCGAGATCGATGGTCATGTCCAGGGTTCGTAGTCCAAACAACCTGTCCGTAAACAGTCGTTAGAAAAAACAAAGTTAGATACGAACCAACATTATTACAGAGAACAGAAGTATATGGCAGAGGGCACATGATTACATTATCTCTCCGGGCTGGGACACCTTGATGGCACAGAGTTGAGGTGCCAGTACTAGCAGCGAAAGGAGGCTGATGACGAGCCGGAAACCGGCCCTGTCGGGATGCTTAGCGACCGCCGGCACCCTGCCGTCGGGAAAAGTCAGATGAGATCCAACGGAGGAGACGCGGTTGTAAAACGGAAGGTGCCTAATTAATTAGTATTATGGAACAGATAGAGCAAATTCATCTTGCTGCTAGTCAATTCCCTTCAAAAAAAATTTCTTACGAAATAGTGCGAGTGAAATATAGCTCATACCAGATAACGAAAACCCCTCGGCAGCGGGCGCTTCTGCAAGGAGCTCTCCTCTTCCACAGTTCCACACAGAGAGCAGAGCGCGCAAGGGAGAAGTTGCAAGGTAAACGATGTGCAGTTTGTAGTTTGGTCACGCCAAGCGCACTCGAGTTCATGCTACTTTTCTCCGGGTGCAGATAGAGCGGCCACGAGGTTTGGCGCCGCGGTACGTCGGAAACGGGCGTGCCTCGGGTGCAAGATCTGAATCCGATGACTCGACATGCGGGTGTCCCGCTTGGAGAGAACCGCGGCACTCGGTATACGACGTGGTCGGTGCCGTGTAACCGCTGAAGGAACGACCCTAAATTGTACTAGTACGGCTGAAGGAACGAGCGAGCACCACAAATTAATGGAGGACTTGGCACGGTTGCTGCCCGAGGACCTGCTCGCCGACGTGCTCCGCCGCGTCGCGCCGCGCGATCTCGCTGCGTCTGCCGGGCGTGGCGCGCGCTCGTCGACGGCCTTGGCCTTCTGCGCACGGACCTCCTCCCACTCTCGCCGGCCGGCATCTTTCTCTGCTTCACCACCGTCGAGGACCACTTGTTGACGCCGGTTTTTAACCAAGGGACCCATTGTCGGCGACTATAGGTCAAAAGAAGGTCTGGTGAGCGGAAGGCCGACGGCCGCTTGGGAGAGTAAAAGGCGCGTACCTCCCGGGAATCGTGCGCGAACGCCAACGAGATGAGCATAACATTGATGGGCCTGGCCCACGTTGTAAAATTAGGAATAATAGTTTAATTTTGGAAAAAGATCTTAGTCGGTTAGGAAATCGGCCCGAAGAGGGTCCGAGTAGGATTCTTTGTGCCGAGTATAAATACATACTCGGATGTAACATGTAAACTCGATTCACATCCAATACAATTTTCGGCGCATCGCCAAACCCTAATTTTCTCGTCAAGTTTTACTCGTTTTCGCGCGGGATCTTCGGGGCTCCGGTCGACGACACGTTGGCTTGATAAGGTAATTATGTTGTCTAGTTCTCGGCGCATTGTTCGTAATTAGATGGCTTGATTGCTAGTTATCCGGCGACCAAATCTGTCCCTAATCGTCGTAGTGAGTATCGGCCGGGATGAGTCAAGTCGACCCGGTCCGGGCTCGTGGTGGAGGTAGTTTGACTTGTCTTGCCTCCCGTTCCAGTCTTTGCTCACAACGCCGATTGGCCCGATTTGGTCGTTCGAGTCACGATAACCGCTATAAAAGTTCTTTTACATCTTGGCCGATTCGATCGTGCGGATTCGGTTGACGTGTCCCGTGTTTGCCTTTGCGATAGTTGACTTGTCTTAGGCGCATACAGCCGATTGGCTAGGATGTAGATTTACTTTCATAGTTAAGGCGTTTATGATTGTGCTTGTGCTGAATCGGCCGAGCGTGCGCGGCCGTTAGACTCGATCCGATCGCGTGCCATCGCTTGACTTGTCCTGTTGGAGCGACCGGTCGATTTGGGATCCGTGTGGTTGTATTTGTCTTACTCGTTCTTTCGGAGTGTTTAGCCGATTGCTTATCACGTTCATTAGCTGTTTTATGTTCAATTAGTACCAAATCTGTTAAAGCTGCTTTTTGAACCCGAGTTATTAGTATGATTTTATTGATCATCATTATACATTTAGATAGATCTAAATAATTCACTACTATAATCAATGGCAAAATCGGCCGGATGCCTGATCGGCCGATTTATTGATCTAATTGATGATTAAACCATCTTCTTGCTATCAAATTAATCACATCCCATTAATAACTACCTTGTTTACATTTTATCCGATAATGTATCCCCGCAAAGTCTTAATGATGTGATCGTTTACCGACGGAATCGGCTGCTAGCCACCGATCGCATGATTATAGCGTCGGCCGATTTCAGTATCGTTTGTATCGCAGTTCGTTTGCCTGGCATTTAATACATAAATGGATGGGCCGTGCTGCTCCCGAGTCGATGGCCGATTTTGTCTATCTTACGCCAGAATCGGCCACGGCTGCACATCGGTCTATCCGGGCCGATGACCTGGAATTTTACACCTTTTATTGTCTTTGTTGGTTTGCAGGAAAACCATCCGCACGCACCAGCGCACACGAGAATCGGCGAGCTGAGCCGGTCCGTTGGGAGCACAGGACCCTGCATCAGCCGGGGTTTCGGTGGACTCTCCGGACAGCGGTGTGTTGGCGACTTTTGACGTCAACACCACTGCAACGGCCTCATCCTGGAATGCGACGCCGTGTTCAACCCCGCGCACGGGTGGCCGGGCGCCCTTGCCCGAACCTCCTGATTCCGCCGGCTCGGACGGTCACCGCTATTTCTCGGAATTCGAACATCTCGTTTTCGATCCGACCGTGTCATCCCATTACGAGGTGTTCCTGTTCCCGTATCTTGATCGTCGCTACGCCCACGTCAAGCTGCTGCCCGGCCCCGGAGACAACGTGCTTTTGCTGCAATCAGAATGGCCTCTGTCACTGCTCGTGCTAAGAGTTTTCTCGTCGAGGACGCGGCGGTGGGAGGAGAGGTCTTTCGTCCGTGAAGGTGAGGCTGCGGGAACAGTCGCCGCCTTGCCGCTGTCCTCTGCACCTCATCACTCAGTTTACTCCAGGGGTGCACTCTACATCCAATGTCAAAAAAAATTGTCGTAAGGTAAGTAGTTTGACATTTCGTTTTCTTTAGTCTCAGCTGAATTGTGTTCCCTCCATGTACATGTATATTGCTCTTGCTTAATATTGGTGTATGGTTCTCTTTTGCAGATTGTCATGTCAGACCGTAAGTGCCGAGTAATCAAGCCGCCAAAGAGGACCGAAATCAAATGTAGAAAAAGGCTCCACCTAGGAAAGTCGCAGAAGGGTGTTTATTTCGCATTACTTGATGACAACCATCACCTCTGGGTTTGGATCCTTCGAGGCTCAGGTGAACGACAATGAAACACCGCAGTGGTTGCGCAGTAGTATTTACTGTCCTAGCCAGTGCTTGTGCAGCACCTTGTGTAACCTCTGTATGAAAGACTATTGTCTTTTGCAATGAGAAAATTCAGGTGGGGCAAGTTTCCTTTAAAAAAATAAAAATAAAAAACACCGCAGTGGTTGCGCAATAGTTTTGCCAAGTGTGAATTGTCACCGACGAGTTCATGGGGCCTGGATCTTACAAGATGGTACCTACAGTGGAAGTGTCAGGAACGAGGCACTAGTGGAAGAAGAAGAAGAATAGAATGGAACTCTGATGACGAAAGTATGCTCCCTGCTGAAGACACGGTGCAGAAGCACGACCCTAAATTGTACATGGAGATCCTTGGGTTCCACCCTTACAGAGAGATTATCTTCTTTTGGACGGGAGAGTTGTAAGTGTTTTCAGTTGAGAATTTTTTTTAAAAAAAAATGAATTTGGTGTTTTCTTTATTTGTTGTGAAAAGGAGAAACGAGAGGGGGAAGTAGCACGATGTCTGCCATAATGTAACAGTGCTGATGTCGATGAATAACAGACAGAATGAGTGAAAAAAGAGGGACTTGATTTGGTTCTCAGTTACTGCAGTCATACACTTTTTTTTAATCAAGAATGTGTTCGTTTTCTGGGTCTAAACTTTATAAGCTGTCACATAAAAAAAATTCTTACTATTTAGGAGTTTAAATAAAGTTTAATTATAAAATAAATTACAAACCTCCTAGACTAATTCACGAGATGAATCTAATGAAGTTAATTAAATCGTAATTAGAAGACATTTACTATAGCATCACTTCAACAAAATGTAGATTAATTAAGCTCATTAGATTCATCTCGAAAATTAGCACCAATCTGTCAAAAGGGTTTTGTCATTAAATTGATCGAAATGTATTCATAAACAGTAAGATTCTCTTTGATGTGACAGTGCTAAATTTTAGAGGCAGGAAACGAAAAGGGCCCAGGTCATACACTTTTCACTG
>JAUNZO010005110.1:0-248618 GCA_031894775.1 Chloris gayana | reverse complement strand
GAAAGTGCATCTAGGCCCCTAATTATGGTTTTGAGTGATTGACGTCAATACAATTAAAAAGGACTAATATTCTAAATGAGCTTGTGCGCAGTGCATATCTAAAATTCAATTGAGAGCAAAGAAACACAAAAAGAAAGTGGGCATAATCGCTCATACGTGCAAGATTTGAAAAATGGATCACTCATGCTCAAGATCAAGCTATGAAGCCTTTTATTTATGTCTTGAGTATAGGAAACACCGTACTATCAAGAGGGACACACAAGTGTGAAGTGTGAAAAATGAAAGTGCTCAAAACTCATTCCAAACACAAATATCATTTGGAGTCGGACATATCCGACTCACTCGGATATTGGACTCGGACTCCGAGAGAGCTGGCCAAAGAAATTCCACATAGACTCGGACATATCCGACTCGATCGGACGGAGAGTCGGACTCCGAGAGCGAAACCCAACTTCTTGAAACCCTAGGAGTCGGACAATCCGACTCGGTCGGATATATCCGACTCAACGAGAGTACTCGGACTTATCCGAGTTTTGTCGGATTTAAGACTCGGACTCCGGAGCGAAATCCATTCTTTCGAAACCCTAGCGGTCGGATTTATCCTACTCACTCGGATATATCAGAGTCGGATCCGAGCCAACGGCTCTTTTGAGTGCCCGGCTATAAAAGTGGACCTGGACCTCGTCCACTTTTGGCGGTTGGCACTCCCCACATTCTCAAAAATACTCCCCAACTCACTCAAGCTCTCCTCTTCTTCAAGTTTGATTCCCCACTCCAATCCTTGGTGGATTTGTGAGAAGATTGAGGAGAAAATCGTTGAGCTTCATCTCCATCTCAAGAGCACTTGATTTCTTCCATCGCCGGTACTTGGTGTGTTTGTTACTCTTGGGGATTCATCCCCTAGACGGTTAGGCGTTACCGGCGAGCTCCCAAGCTTGTGGTTGAGACTCGGGTCGTTTGTATTGCCCCTCCCTTCGTGGAGTTTTGATTTAGTGGATTTAAACCGGCCTTTGTGGCGGTTTGACGAGGTTTAGGGTTGAGAGCAACCCGGTCCTTGGTGGACTCCTCAACGGAGACGTAGGCTTCTTGGTGGAGCTGAACTTCGGTGAAAAATCGTGTGTCTTTGTGTCTCCCCTTTATTTCTTGCAAATTGATGTGCTATAGCTCTAGGGTGTTCTTGCTTAAATTCCTAGATTTACTTGCATAGGTGGCTTGCTTGCTTGTCCCCTTGTAGCCTTAGCTTTCTTGTGTTGCTAGCTGCTTGCTTGTTGCTTTATTTCCGCGGATTTGTCCATCTTGACTCCCGTTCCCATTCCGCACGAGGAGTCGGATTTGTCCTACTCTAGTCGGATATTAGTCCATAGTCGGACTTATCCTACTATAGTCGGACATTTGAGTCGGACAAATCTTTCCTGCGTATTTAATTTGTTAAATTAAGTGATTTTCGGGATTATCGCCTATTCACCCCCCCTCTAGGCGACTTTCAATTGGTATCGGAGCAGGTATCTTCGTTGAAGCCTCACCGCTTGAAGATTAAAGATGGCAAATGAGAAAGATGCAACGGCTAGTGGTAGTGGTGGCGGTGAAATACCACCTAGGGTAGCCGGTGAGGAAAGGCGTGAGAACTCACCGGGTGATGCTTGGAAACCAAAGTGGAAAAGAAGTTGCCAAGGATGGACACGTGCCAAGCGCTTTGCCAATAAGTTACAACAAAACACCATACTCCTACAATGACGGAAGAGATGAGCATATTGGACAAGGGTCAGGTAGACTACCATATTTTGATGGTCAATACTTTGATCATTGGAAAACAAAGATGCTTGCTACATTTGGACTCAATGCATCAAAATGTGAGAAGTGTAACTCAAAATGGATTCTTGTGGGAATGTAGAAGCAAGCCAACCGCACAAGACTTGTTCAATGTAAGATGCAATGTGGCGGCGGCTAGTGCTCTAGTTTTCGCACTTAGTCCCGTTGAGTATGAGAAGGTAACCGGATTGGAGGATGCCCATCAAATTTGGTTGAAGCTTGAATTGGTTCATGAGGGCATTGATAGTGTTAAGGAGTCTAAGCTAGAAGGGCTTAGAGAAGAGTTCAACTACTTTGTTATGAGGTCGGATGAAGGACCAATGGAAGCCCATGATAGAATGATGAGGATAGTCAACATGAGAAGAGCACTTGGAGAGAAGGTGTTGGACTTGGATGTGAATAGAAGGTTGCTACAAGCATTGCAAGCATGGGACGCAAACATAGTGTCCAACATAAGGGACAAAGATGGCTTTAGATACTTTACCACCGATGAAGTGATTGGAAAGGTGCTCTCCCAAAAACAGCAAATTGATCAAGGGAATAGAATCAACGCTTTGCTTAGAGACAAGGAAAAGGCTAGTGGGAGCAAGAATGATTTGGCTCTCAACGCCGAACAAGAAAAGAAGAAGAAGGTGGTTGAGGAGAGTGATGATAATGGTGATGATGAGATGGCTCTCTTCGTGAAAAGATTCAACAAGCTCATGTCAAAGAGAAGCTTCAAGAAGGATGATCAAGACAAGAGCAAGTCAAGAAAGGCCAAAAACAAGTGCTACATTTGTGGAGACAAAGGTCACTTCATGGCGGAGTGTCAGGAAAACTACAAGAACAAGCAAAACAAGAAGGGTGACAAGAAGTACAAGAAGCATAGAAAGTACCGTCGGGGTGAAGCACACATTGGGCAAGAGTGGAACTCCGATGGATCATCTTCCTCCTCAGAGTCGGAATCCGATGAAGAAAAGGGAGGGATTGCTTCACTTGCAATAGGGCTAACACCGACCAACTCCTCCTTGTTTGGAAGCTTAACCGATGATGAAGATGACACCGGGCACAAGTGCATGATGGCCAAAGGCTCCAAGGTAAACACTAATGCTAGTTCTCAAATTCCTAACATGTTTGATTTGTTGGACATTATTGAGCAGGAAAAGGAGAACAATGAGAGGCAAGAGGAGCTTCTTGAGAAACAAGAAGAAATGCTTGTTCAAGAGAAGCAAAGGGTGCTTGAACTTGAGAAGCTCCTAGAAGTTGAGAGGAAGAAGAATGAGGACTTAGTGAAGTCCCTAAAAATGGTTGAAAATGAAAGTGTGACACTTAAAGTCACAAATGTGTCACTTCAAGAGAAGTGTGATAACTTGCAAAAGGATCACAACTCCCTTAAAGTGCAATTTGAGGAAATTAAGTGTAACACTACTTCCTCTCAATCTTCGCCTTGCCCCCATCTAGCATTGAGTGTTCTAGGTGTCTCAAGGTTGATGTTGAAGCTTGTACAAGAAACATCAAGACCATTGGTGACTTGAAGAAGCAAGTGCAAGAGCTTCAAGACCAAGCACAAAAGAAGAAGAAGGTCGTTGATGACGCCAAGGCCGAATATGCAAGGGGTGCATACACCAATGTGAGACGGTCACATGTGAAGGATGGCATTGGGTACAAGCAAGGTGTCAAGCACAATGCAAGAATCAACAAGAACGGCACCGAATTCATCAAGTTCACCAAAGAGAGTGGACACCAAAAGAAGCAAGTCAAGACGGAGAAGCAAATCAAGAATACTAACAAATCTTCTCTTATTTGTGATTTGCGTACTAATGTGCCTAACCCCTCTTGTGCTCTCTTTAATGATTTTGATGCGACCTATGTGCTAATGAGAAATAAGTATGGTCGCGTCTATGCGAAATATGTTGGGCCACGCAACAAGACACACAAATCTTGTGTGTGGGTGCCCAAGGCACTTGTTACTAATGTGAGAGGACCCAAACAAATTTGGGTACCTAAAAACAAAGCATAAATTGTTTTGTAGGAATACTCCTCCGGTGGCTCATCATGGGTGGTGGATAGTGGATGCACCAATCATATGACCGGAGACAAGAAAATGTTCGAGTCATTTGAGCCAAGCAAAGAAAGAAATGAATATATCACCTTTGGAGACAACGGAAAAGGCTATGTGTTGGGATATGGTAACATTCCTTTAACTTTTCCGCATTCACTTTCGAAGGTTATGCTTGTGGATAACGTTGACTTCAATTTGTTGTCTATCTCACAACTTTGTGGAATGGGCTACAATTGTTTGTTCAACGACAAGGGTGTGATTGTCTCAAGGAGAAGTGATGGCTCGATTGCTTTTGAGGGTGTGCTCAAAGGGAAGCTTTATGTTGTGGATTTTACCGCGGATAAAGCCAAACTTGACACATGCTTAGTTGCAAAGTCCGACATGGGATGGTTGTGGCATAGACGACTAGCCCATGTCGGTATGAAAATCTTCACAAACTCCAAAGAGGCGGTCATATCCTTGGACTAACGGATGTTTGCTTTGAGAAAAATAAAATTTGTAGTGCATGCCAAGCCGGAAAACAAGTTGGTGGACCACACCCATCCAAGAACATAGTGACAACCACAAGACCATTGGAGATGCTACACATGGATCTTTTTGGTCCCATCGCCTACATAAGCATTGGCGGTAACAAATATGGACTTGTTATTGTTGATGATTATTCTCGCTTCACGTGGGTATTCTTTTTGTGTGATAAAGGTGAAGTGAAAGATGTACTCAAGACATTCTTGAAAAGAGCACAAAATGAATTTGAAGTGAAGATCAAGGCCATAAGAAGCGACAACGGTACCGAGTTCAAGAACACTCAAGTTGAAGAGTACCTTGATGAGGAGGGCATCAAGCATGAGTTTTCGGCTCCCTACACACCGCAACAAAATGGGGTGGCTGAAAGAAAGAACCGCACTCTCATAGAGATGACAAGAACCATGCTTGATGAATACAAGACCTCCGATCGTTTTTGGGCCGAAGCAATCAACACCGCATGCCATGCCTCAAACCGGTTGTATCTCCATCGACTCTTGAGGAAAACGCCATACGAGCTACTAACCGGTAAAAAGCCTAACATCTCGTACTTTCGAGTTTTTGGGAGCAAATGTTTCATGCTCAACAAGAAACCCAAGACTTCAAAGTTCTCCCCTAAAGTTGATGAAGGTTTCTTGCTTGGGTATGGTTCAAATTGTCACGCCTATCGTGTCTTTAACAAAACCACCGGTTGCGTTGAAGTTTCACGGGACGTGACGTTTGACGAATCTAACGGCTCTCAAGGGGAGCAAGTTGTTATTAACAATGCGAGATGTTGAGGCACCTAGGGAAGCAATCAAAAGGATGGCACTTGGTGATGTGAGACCGCAAGAACCGCAAAATGATCAAGATCAACCTCCTCCCTCAAGTCAAGACCAACCATGCACAAATCATGATCAAGGCTGATCGGGATCAAGAGGTTGGCAATGAAGATCATGCTCAAAGACAAGATGATGAACCCATATCGCATGATCAAGAGGTTGAACAAAACGGCGGTCAAACAAGCTCACATCCACCACACCCAAGAGTGCACCAATGCGTGCAACGTGATCACCCCGTGGAACAAATTCTTGGTGACATAGAAAAAGGGGTAATCACTCGTTCTCGTGTTTGCAATTTTTGTGAACATTACTCTTTTGTCTCTTCTTTGGAGCCATTTAGAGTAGAAGAAGCACTCGAGGACTCGGATTGGGTGATGGCCATGCAAGAGGAATTGAATAACTTCACAAGAAATGAAGTTTGGACATTAGAAGAAAGACCAAGAAGCAAGAATGTTGTGGGCACCAAGTGGGTGTTTCGCAACAAGCAAAATGAAGACGGCGTTGTAACAAGGAACAAAGCAAGATTGGTGGCAAAAGGATATTCACAAGTAGAAGGATTAGATTTTGATGAAACCTATGCCCCGTGGCTAGGCTTGAGTCAATAAGAATATTACTTGCCTTTGCCACTCACCACAACTTCAAGTTGTATCAAATGGACGTGAAGAGTGCTTTCCTCAACGGACCAATCAAGGAAGAAGTGTACGTGGAGCAACCACAGGGCTTTGAAGACCCCAAGTATCCTAACCACGTGTACAAACTCCATAAGGCGCTCTATGGGCTTAAACAAGCACCAAGAGCATGGTATGAATGCCTTAGGGATTTCCTTTTGAAAAAGGGTTTTGAAATGGGCAAGGCCGATGCAACCCTCTTCACTAAGCGTTTTGATCATGACTTATTTGTGTGCCAAATTTATGTCGATGACATAATATTTGGTTCTACTAATCAAACATTTTGTGATGATTTTAGCAAGATAATGACAAAGAGGTTCGAGATGTCTATGATGGGAGAGTTGACATTCTTTCTAGGATTTCAAGTCAAGCAACTCAAGGAGGGCACTTTCCTATGTCAAGCCAAGTACACTCAAGACATATTGAAGAAGTTTGACATGGACAAGGCAAAGCCCGCCAAGACACCCATGGCTACAAACGGCCATCTCGACCTCACCAAGAAAGACAAGCCGGTTGATCAAAAGGTTTTTCGCTCTATGATCGGCTCTTTGCTTTATCTTTGTGCATCTAGGCCCGATATCATGCTTAGTGTGTGTATGTGTGCACGTTTTCAAGCCGCTCCTATGGAGTGCCACATGGTGGCCGTTAAAAGAATCTTGAGATATTTAGTGCACACACCCAACCTAGGGCTTTGGTACCCCAAGGGTTCAAAGTTCAACCTAATAGGCTATTCAGATGCGGATTATGCCGGGGACAAAGTGGATAGGAAGAGTACCTCAGGGACTTGCCAATTCTTGGGTAGGTCTCTAGTGTCATGGTCATCCAAGAAACAAAATTCCGTTGCCCTTTCCACGGCAGAAGCGGAGTATGTGGCAGCCGGTAGTTGTTGTGCACAACTATTATGGATGCGACAAACTCTAAGGGACTATGGTTACAAGTTGAACCGTATTCCACTCCTATGTGACAACGAGAGTGCCATAAAGCTAGCTTACAACCCCGTTGAGCATTCGCGCACAAAGCACATAGACATTAGACATCACTTCTTGAGAGATCATTCTATCAAAGGGGATATTGAAGTGAGTCATGTGAGAACCAGATGAACAATTAGCCGATATTTTCACCAAGCCACTAGACGAAAGTCGTTTTTGTTATTTAAGGAGTGAGCTAAATATTCTTGATTCTAGTAATGTGGCTTGAAGGCTTGCATATCTGCTTGTGACTTAGAGTAATTGTTTTTGAAAAATAAAATTCTTGAAAAATCTTGTATGTTTTGTTTTTCGAAATTATTTGGTTCTTGATCTTTGGATCATGCGGATTTGGATGTAATCATTGTTGGAGTGATTGATTGTAGCTGGCTACATCCAATGAAGTTTTAGCACATGTCCTTAAGTTTAATTGAGATCAAGAGAGAAAAAGAGTGAAGGATCTTTTCGCTCATGGGGCAAGTCGATTAAAAACCGCGAGTCGGATTTATCCGACCCGGTCGGATTTATCCGACTATCTCCGAAGAGTCGGACATTGTCCAGACGGAGTCGGACATATCCGACTCCACGGGATTTTACCCTATAAGCCCGAATCCAACTTACCCCTTCACCCTATCTCCCTCATTCAAACTCCAATCTTTCTCTCTCCTCTCCAACCGGCGGCGCAAGTACTTCTCCGGCGATCTCCCTCCTCCACCGGCGATTCCAAGTGATTTGTGGGGGAAAGGCTCCTCCTACTCGGACTCTATCCGACTCCATTGTTGGCTTCAAGGTTTTTCCCCTAATCCCATCTTTTCACCTAGGTTTAAAGTCAACTTCCATGGATTAGGTGCTCTAGTGTTTCCCCTGCCTAGATGTTGCATAGATGTTGTTCCTAGGATGCTATAGATGCTCTAAACGCAATATGGCTAGGAATGTGCGGTAGATCTATGCGGAATATCGATTTTAGTAAAAATCCTGTTGTAGTCGGACATGTCAGAGTGAGTCGGATATATCCGACTCCCTCGACTAGTCGGATTTTGTCCGACCCGGTCGGACATATCCGACTCCAACGAATTTTTACTAAGTTCGAAATTGTGCATTACTTCTATCCAAACTCAAATGTCTATGCTATCCATCTCATACCATTCCTTGTCTATCTTTTTGTCGGCATGGGTCGTTCGTCTACCAATCCCCATCCGGAAAAGAGGGCAAAAGTTGCTGGAAAGAAAAGGAGTAGAACCGTCCATCTTCCCATTGTTGAACCAAGGGAAGAAGAGGAACCACTGAGATCCGCGAGGAGATGAGGGATGTGGTGATCCATCCGGAGTTGGCCGTGTCATGATTGACTATATCAAAGGGAGTGAGGCAACGGCAAGCTGAAGCAAGAGAGATGAACTGGTTTGACATGGAACGGGAGTCTCTAGACAACCGTTTACGGTCTCACTTTCACACGGACTGGTACATGTGTGCCTACGGGAGCAAGGTGAAGCCCACGGTGCCAATGCGGTACATAGATTGGGACTACATGTCAAGCGAGGCACACGGCTTTGTTTGATGAGGTCATAGCTATGTGTGAGTTTCATGGACTCAAGGAGATCATGTGCTTCAAGTATGATTGGAACCAGGAGATAGTGTGTCGGTTCTACTCCACTTTGTGTATTTTGACAAGAACTTGGGCAGATTTTGGTGGATGAGTGATGGAGAGAAGGCTGTCTTGTACCTTCGATAGATTTGCAAACATTCTTGGATTGAGGGACACAATGAACGAGGGATCTTCGCTTGCATGATTCAGATTCTCTCAACCGGAGCTCATGAGGTACATGTATGAGGATGAGGACACGTGCAAGCCACCCTTTGCTCACGGTCTCAAGCCTCTCTATGTGGTCTTGCACGGGATGCTTCGCCTCACTCTCTCTCCTAGGGGTGGCAATGCGGATCATGTTGCATCATATGCCAAGGATCTATTTCATATCTTGCCCACTCAAAGGAAATTCAATGTGTGGGACTTTATCTTCGAGTGAGATGTGGCACTTGCTCGTGGACGCTAGACGTGCTTGTGTGTATGCACCTTTTGTGATGTGCATGATTGAGAAGATCTCCAAGAAGACTTTCAACAAGGATCTGCACGCACAAACCCCTTCGACCTAGGATGCCGGCCAATGCTCCTAAGATCCCATCCTTTGGTGCTCCTCCGGATGCTCCAGCTGCTCCTGCTCCTACTCGGACCCGTGCTACTCGTTCTACGGCTCCTAGCTCTAGCACGGCTCCTCGTCCGAGATAGAGCCCGTGGTCGTGGTGCTAGCACAAAGAGCAAGAGTGCTCTATTCAAGATGCTCAAAGGAATCTTCGGCATGTGCCGGCGGATAGATGCCAAGGTGGACGGCCTCAAGCGGGATCATGAGGTGGTGAAGGCAAGACAAAAGGTTATTCTTGATCATTTTCGAGATCACTACTCCTAGAGTTCCCTCTCCGAGCCCGCACTCTGCTCCTCCTCCGAGTTGAGTATCCTTGGGACTCATTCACCCCGGATGAGTCTCTCTACTTTAGCTACTTTCCACCACCACCTTTCTCTTCGAGTCCCGCTTTCACCCCGGCTCCCACCGGTACCTCCACTCACACTCGGTTTCACTATGAGGAGGATGAGCACGTGGCGGCAGCTTCGAGGAAGAAGAAGAGGAAGAAGAGGAGGAGGGTGAGGATCCCAAAGGCAAGGGCCTCGGCTGTGGAAGAAGAAGAAGAAGAAGAACGACGACGACGATGAGGATTGGGGCGATGATGAGTAGACCTCCTCTCCTCCTTTTTGGTGTTTTGATGCCAAAGGGGAGAAGTAAAAATTCCCGAGTTTCCGTTGTGAGTAGAGCAAGTGAGAGTTGCTCTTGTATCTTGTTTTACTTTATGGACATGTTGCTTCTTTTGAGTTGTAATCGTGGTGAACTATGTGGTGTGGTTTTTTATTTGTAATAACTCGTTTTAATTGTTTATGTGATAAACTATGCTCTATGAATGATGGATGGTGTAATGTTATTTGTTAATTTCTAGTTGCATTTGTGTGATTCACATGACATATGCATTGTTGTTGTTCTTTCTTATTATATGCCTTGTGAATAAAATGCATGGTTTTAGGGGAGCTCTCTTGTTTTCTCTCAAATATGTGCTTTTGGTTTTAAAAAGACCAAATATTGAATTCAATTCATGCACACATTTAGGGGGAGCTCTCTTCTACTTGCTCTCTTGTTCAAGCTCTTTTTACACTTAATTGTGAATTTTAGTTGTATTGTCATCAATCACCAAAAAGGGGAGATTGAAAGTGCATCTAGGCCCCTAATTATGGTTTTGAGTGATTGACGTCAATACAATTAAAAAGGACTAATATTCTAAATGAGCTTGTGCGCGAGTGCATATCTAAAATTCAATTGAGAGCAAAGAAACACAAAAAGGAAGTGGCCATAATCGCTCATACGTGCAAGATTTGAAAAATGGATCACTCATGCTCAAGATCAAGCTATGAAGCCTTTTATTTATGTCTTGAGTATAGGAAACACCGTACTATCAAGAGGGACACACAAGTGTGAAGTGTGAAAAATGAAAGTGCTCAAAACTCATTCCAAACACAAATATCATTTGGAGTCGGACATATCCGACTCACTCGGATATTGGACTCGGACTCCGGAGAGCTGGCCAAAGAAATTCCACATAGACTCGGACATATCCGACTCGGTCGGACAGAGAGTCGGACTCCGGAGCGAAACCCAACTTCTTGAAACCCTAGGAGTCGGACAATCCGACTCGGTCGGATATATCCAGACTCAACGGGAGTACTCGGACTTATCCGAGTTTTGTCGGATTTAAGACTCGGACTCCGGAGCGAAATCCATTCTTTCGAAACCCTAGCGATCGGATTTATCCTACTCACTCGGATATATCCGAGTCGGATACGAGCCAACGGCTCTTTTGAGTGCCCCGGCTATAAAAGTGGACCTCGTCCACTTTTGGCCGGTTGGCACTCCCACATTCTCAAAAATACTCCCCAACTCACTCAAGCTCTCCTCTTCTTCAAGTTTGATTCCCCACTCCAATCCTTGGTGGATTTGTGAGAAGATTGAGGAGAAAATCGTTGAGCTTCATCTCCATCTCAAGAGCACTTGATTTCTTCCATCGCCGGTACTTGGTGTGTTTGTTACTCTTGGGGATTCATCCCCTAGACGGTTAGGCGTTACCGGCGAGCTCCCAAGCTTGTGGTTGAGACTCGGGTCGTTTGTATTGCCCCTCCCTTCGTGGAGTTTTGATTTAGTGGATTTAAACCGGCCTTTGTGGCGGTTTGACGAGGTTTAGGGTTGAGAGCAACCCGGTCCTTGGTGGACTCCTCAACGGAGACGTAGGCTTCTTGGTGGAGCTGAACTTCGGTGAAAAATCGTGTGTCTTTGTGTCTCCCCTTTATTTCTTGCAAATTGATGTGCTATAGCTCTAGGGTGTTCTTGCTTAAATTCCTAGATTTACTTGCATAGGTGGCTTGCTTGCTTGTCCCCTTGTAGCCTTAGCTTTCTTGTGTTGCTAGCTGCTTGCTTGTTGCTTTATTTCCGCGGATTTGTCCATCTTGACTCCCGTTCCCATTCCGCACGAGGGAGTCGGATTTGTCCTACTCTAGTCGGATATTAGTCCATAGTCGGACTTATCCTACTATAGTCGGACATTTGAGTCGGACAAATCTTTCCTGCGTATTTAATTTGTTAAATTAAGTGATTTTCAGGATTATCGCCTATTCACCCCCCCCCTCTAGGCGACTTTCACCTACGATCTTTTACGGCAAACCCGTACTACCGGATCGGTCCTTCAAGACCGCTTTTTCCTCCCGACTTTCCGAGACCGCCTTATCTTCGATTTCTGTAATAGTAACCTTGGGCTCCATCTTTATAGATGGTTTATCCAATACCCGAAGAAAAACGCCAGGAGGAAGCGCACTGTCGCGAAGATCCCGATCTAGCCAACTCATCCATGACGAGAATTATTTCCACGCAGTATATGAGAAAATCGCAAACCATCAAATTTATCTTCTAGTTTCCGAACCTCTTGTCGATAAGCGATCATATGATCATCATGAGCATCCCATACCTTGTTAACTTGGCTAATCACTAACATCGAATCACCATAAATATCCAATCGTCGAACGCCTAACGAAACGGCTACTCCGAGTCCATGAAGCAAGGCTTCATACTCCGCCGTATTGTTTGAAGCTCGAAAGTGCATTTGCAACACATATCCGAGCGGTTCCTTTTGCGGAGTGAGAAGTACCACGCCAGCCCCCGCGCTCGAAAGCTGCAGGGACCCATCAAAGAACATCTCCCAATACTCCAATGCTTGAATCTCCCGCGGCACTTGTGTTTCCAACCACTCGTTATGAAATCAGCTAATGCTTGTCCTTTAATTGCCGTCCGAGAAGATAACGTAATTTCATACTGGCCAAGTTCTATAGCCCACTTAGCAACTTGACCAATCGCTTCTCGGTTGTGAACAATATCTCCGATGGCAAACCCGGTCTTAACCTCAATGGGATGCGCTTGGAAATAATGCTTCGACTTCCGAGAAGTTATCACCACAAGCATATATTAACTTCGCAATTGGAGATATCGTATCTTAGACTCGGTAAGAACTTCACTTACAAAATAGACCGGATGTTGCACCAATTGCAGGTGTCCTTCTTCCTTCCGATCAACCGCCGTAACCGTGCTCACCACGTGGGTTGTTGCGGAGATATATAACTCGGATAACCTCGTCGAGCTCCGGCGAACCAACACCGGAGGGTTACCGAGATACTCTTTAAGTTGATCAAGCGCTGTTTGTGCTTCATTAGTCCACTCAAACTTATCTTGTTTTTTGAGTAACTTGAAGAACGGAAGTCCTCGTATTCCCAGTCTTGAAATGAAACGGCTAAGAGCCGCCATACTGCCTGTCAACTTCTGAACATCCTTCAAGCAACTCGGGGTTGCATGTTAACAATTGTCTGAATTTTTTCTGGATTGGCTTCAATACCTCTCCATGATACCAAATAACCTAGTAATTTCCCGGAGCGAACTCCAAATACACATTTTACAGGGTTTAACTTCATGGAAAAGTTCCGCAGATTATCGAAGGTCTCTGCCGAGTCGGAGAGGAGATCCTCGGCTTTACGAGACTTGACCACTATATCGTCCACATAAGCTTCTGCATTCCTTCCCAACTGCGAATCCAAACAACGTTGTATGCCGCGCCGATACGTAGCTCCAGCATTTTTCAATCCAAATGGCATAGTTGTGTAGCAGTATGCTCCAAAGGGGGTAATAAACGCGGTCTTTATCTCGATCCTCAACCTTCAGCGGTATTTGATGATATCCCGAATAAGCATCGAGGAAACTAAGACGCTCGCAGCCAGCGATCGAATCAACAACTTGGTCGATTCGAGGCAGCGCGAAAGGGTCTTTGGGGCAAGCTTTGTTGAGATCAGTATAATCAACGCACATTCTTAATTCTTTAGTATTCTTTTTTGGTACACGCACCGGATTGGCAAGCCAATCTGGATGATACACCTCCCTAATGAACTTAGCTGCTAACAACCTAGTTATCTCTTTCTTGATAGCTTCCTTGCGGTCTTGAGCAAACCTCCGGAGCTTCGTTTCACCGGTTTCGCATCGGGACGCACCAATAGTGCGTGCTCAATCTTCTCCCTAGGAACACCCGGCATGTCGAAGGTTGCCATGCGAAGATATCCCTATTTTCCTGGAGGAAAAGAATGAGCGCGCTTTCCTATTTATCCCCCAAGTCAGCCCCTATATGGGTGACCTTGGAGGGGTCCGACTCATCTAGCTGGACAGTCTTGGAAACCACCGCATCGGCCTTCAATTTCTCCTTTGCAATCTTTTTGACCGGAACTTCATCCTCTATCCTTGCCTGAACTTCCAAAGCTTCAGCTGCTTCCCTGATTTCTCGACGTTCAACTTCCGAATTGGCCCGAGATGCCAACTCGTGCTATGCACCTCACAAGCATAAGCGGTCTTGATATCACCCCGGAATGACAAGACCCCGTTTGGCCCAGGCATTTTCAACATCAAGTATTGATAATTTGGGATGGCCATAAACTTTGCCGGAGCCGGTCTTCCGAGGATAGCATGATATGCTCGAATCTATGTCGACCACCTGAAAGATGATATTTTCCCTTCTATAGTTTTCCTTCGTCCCAAAAGTCACCGGCAGAGAGATCTGCCCCAAAGGGTAACTATTCCGCCCAGTATTATACCATGGAACGGAGAAACACTGCGCTCTAAATCAGCCACAGTCAAACCAAGCTCGAGCGAGTCTTAGCAAACAAGATATCCAAGCAGCTTCCCCGTCAATGAAAGTTCTCTTCGATCGCACCTTCCGAACAATGGGGGCTAGAATGAGTGGATATTTTCCAGCTTTTGGTAGTACCTCCGGATGATCTCGCCCTGCTAAATGTAATGGGGACTTCGGACCACCGAAGATATTCGGGAGTTGCGAGTGCAACAGACATTAACCTCCCGGAACGCCAATTTTTGCTTCCGCTTCGACTCATATGCGTCCGGGCCTCCATAGATCATGTTCACCTCTCGGGCTGGTTCCTGAAAGCCTTCGTCATCCTCATTGTCTTCATGATCTTTATCCTTGCCCTTGTCATCCTTCCGATTCCTGTAGGCAGATCGGAGTGCGACCTTTAAGGCAAATTGAGCAAATGGCCTTAACAGGAAGCACTCCTTAGCTTTATGATTTCCATTATGAATCATACAAGGGCCATCCGAAGTGTTTCAAACGACAATCGTTCTCTTGGACCTCTCTTGGGAGGTGCCGGCCGATCTCCTCCATGAGACCGGTCGGCGACTGCAACAAGGTGATCGGCCTTGCGCTTCTTGTCGTTCTCCGGATCCGGACTCGGTTGCCTTGGTCATGCTTCGGTTCCTTTCCTTTGTTCTCGCGCAAATTGACTACATTCGATTCTCCAGCAGCGTAATCGTCTGCTATCTTGAAGCACTCGACGCCGTCATGGTGAGGTTTCGATTACATCTCCCAATCTTGTGAACCAATGCTTCACTTCGAACGCCGACTTGAAATGCAGCAATCACTTGCTGATCGGGAACATTGGGGATTAAGGCCTTCTTATTGCGAATCGCTCGATGAAATCGGTGAGGGTCTCGTCGGGCTTCGCTTCAGCCTATTGAGGTCGAAGTAATTCCCTGGCTTCTCACAAGTCGCCCGGAAGTTTTCTACGAACTTTTTGGTGAGGTCTCCCCACGAAGAGATGGATCTCTCGGGCAGGGATTGCAACCATAAGCGTCCAGCCTGCTCCATGCACATCGGTAGATAATTAGCTAGCACGAACGTGTCTCCCCCTGCTGACCGAATAGCCGTGGTGTACATACGGAGCCATTCGGCCGGAGGTGCTTTGCCATCATACTTGTCAATGGCCCCAGGCTTAAATCCCCTAGGGTATTTGCAGATGCGTAAATCTCGCGTAAAAGCGGGAATTACGGAGTATTCATCATCTTCCGACCGGTCCAGACCGGTGATGGAGATCGACGGCTAGGGCGATGCCGATAATTACGATCCTTGTCATCATCGGAATAGTCGTAGTAACGGTCATCCCGGTATCTATCTCTCGAGCCGCGTTGTCCATCATTATTCACCGGCTCCGCGTGCCGTGAAGCGATGCGGAGGCGGAGGTGGAGGCGCCGCTTGACGATCATTGTTCACTGGTTCTTCATGTTGCGATGGAGGGGAGGCGGAGGTGCAGCTCGATGATCATTGTTTAAGCGCCGGGGTTCAACGTCTCTGTCCCGGTTGTCTCGCCCTCTTCGGTCCCTAGTGTCACGGCGATCATCCCTTCCGGGTCGTTCATCCCGATGAGCATGCCTCGCTACCATGTCCTCGATAATCGTTGCGCGGATAATTTGCATTGGCGGGCGGCGCCGAAGCGGCCGGCCCGTGACGCGGAGAATTGTTCAAACGCGACCGTGGTGGAGCGAGATCCCGTGGACGATCATCGACATGACCAGTCCGTCGTCTCTCATCTTCTTCATGTCTTCTACGCTCCTCCGCCCTCTCCGCATGGCGATCAATCGATACGTTCCGAGCATCACGATTCCCGTTGAGCGGTACACGCAAATCTTGGTCCGGAGCCCGCTCATGTGCATCCGCAATCGGGGTGTGCCGGGGTCCAAGCCTTCCTCCGGAAGAAGCTCCTTCGGACCGGGCCCTTGCCGGTCGTTCCGAATGAGAACGCGAGCGACCGGAAGATTCCGCTCGATCATGGACGAGCTGGTTTGTTTGCGAGCCGCCGCGTCAACCAGATTCGGTGCACGCCGCAATCCCGGTGTAGCATTGAGGACTTCTTCCGGTATTGTTTCGAAAATTTGCTTTACTCCTACAATATTGTGGACGAGCGACGTGAAGACTCGAGCGCCGTTCATCTCTACTTCCATGGAATTTAAATCCAAAGCTCTCTCGGAAGATCGATGGCGTCTCCCGCTGCGACATCCTCGTCGATTGTTATATCCCGGAGAATCGTCCGGGTCTCCGGACCGGTCGCAGTAACCGTGGCGGGGGAGCGGTTGCGGGGCGCTTCCTCCGGCCGGAGCAGCCGCACTTGCGCGCGGATCCGCAGCTGAAGGTGGCTGAGGTTGTTCATCTCTATTTGTTTCTTCCGCCTCACGACGATTGCGTTCAGCTTCAACTCTCGCCATCCTTGCTTCTTCTTCGGCAGCTTCCTCGTCGGTGAGTTGGCGAATAACCGGTCCTGTCATGAATACTTGAAAGAAGACCGGAGCGTCTTCCTCGAATTTATTATCCAACTCGGTAGAGCAGCTTATCACCGCAGCCCAAGCTTCGATCCGAGACGCGAGCATAGGGAGTCCGATGTTTCGCGCTAAAGCTGCGTCGGATCCACTAAGTCTCGAATCGAGTTATCAACCGTGGCAGGTGATCGCGCTTTTGGAGCAGCGGCACGGCAACGAGTCGGATTCTGCAAAGTCAATTTCCCGTCCAAGTCGGCTTCGAAGTCGAGGGATCCGAAGCGGATCTTGAAGCCTGGCTCGAAGTCGACAACAAACGAAGTGGCCATCGAACTCGCTAGGAACTCGCCGGGACCCCTACCTAGCGCGCCAAATGTCGAGTCTTAAACTCGGCACTAGTACTATCCGGTCCCTCACGAGCGTGGAATTCGATGGTGCAACACACGGAACACACTGGAACACGCAATTTTAGACAGGTTCGGGCTCCTCGAATCGAGAGTAATACCCTACGTCCTGTATGTTATGTATTGCCTTTAGCGATTTGCTAATTGCAAGATGTCGAGAGAGTTTTCGGGGGTCCCTGCTCCGCCTTATATGTCCGGGGAGCTAAGGTTACAAGCGAGTCCTAGTCGATTACATGAATTACATACATAGGATTCTATCTCTAACTTTCTTTATTGATTCGAGTCCTAATCAGACTACGAATTGTTCAATAACTTGCTCCTCAAGTCATTGCACACCGGTCTTAGTATCCGCCTTGTTTCCATACCGGTATACGGGATC
Organism: Chloris gayana; assembly: GCA_031894775.1. NCBI lineage: Eukaryota > Viridiplantae > Streptophyta > Magnoliopsida > Poales > Poaceae > Chloris > Chloris gayana. Next base: position 231,236 of record JAUNZO010005110.1, on the reverse strand, counting down.
TTCGTTATCCCGGACCGGTCAAGGACCAGATCTGTTGCCTATTGTTATCATCTTTATCTTCCTTAATTTGCCACCATATCTCTGCGTATCCATTCCTTCGTCATCCGTATACCCATAAGGCAAGTATACGACAGTACCTATCGGGTCTAGTGTTGCTTTGTTGTCCGATTTGTCATTGTCTAGGCTGAGGCAAGGAACAAGTGTGATGATGTAATAAATATTTGTTGAGGCAATGGACATGTGCAATGATGATTTACTTGTTTTCAATCTAAATTAATGTTGAAGCAATGTGCATGTGCAATGATGATTTACATATTATTTCTTATTACGAGACAATGTGCATGTGCAATGATGATTTACATGTTATTTCTTATTACGAGGCAATGGTATTGTGCTTGTGATGACTTGTTGCAAATTTTTTCCTATTACGAGGCAATGGTATTGTCGTTGTGATGACTTGTTGCATATTTTTCCTATTCCGAGGCAATGGTATTGTGCTTGTGATGACTTGTTGCATATTTTTTCCTATTCCGAGGCAATGGTATTGTCTTGTGATGACTTGTTGCATATTTTTTCCTAATCCGAGGCAATGGTATTGTGCTGTGATGACTTGTATTTTGCATTGCATCCACCGAGGCAATGGCTGGCTGATATAAATAGGATGGCTCGGAAGGTCTGTGCATGTTGCTGACTTGGATGTTGAGGTTGAGGTTGTGCCAGCTGCTGCTCATGCTGCTGCTTGTTAGGGGTGCAATGCGCTGGACAAGTGCCATGTCTAGCTTTGTGCTTCGCCTTATGTGTCAACCGATATCCACTGGTGTGAGGACGGACAAGGGCTTCAAGGAGGTGCACTTGAACCAAGTTGCCAAGTCTCTGCAGGAGTACACGAGCAATGAGGTTACTGGTACCCGGTGTACAATCATCTGCGCAAGTGGAGGCGAGAGATGGGTCAAGGTGTCCAAATTGAAGGAGTTGAGTGGTGCCAAGCTGGGATGCAGATTTGTGCATGATCACGCTTGAGGAGGAGCACTACAAGGGCCATGTTCGGGTGTGTTGCTTAATGACATTTCATACTTGCCTTAATAACATACTACACATTTCCTATCAAGTAGATGATGATCATGTTCACTCTTCTTTTTCAGGCACATCCTAAGGATGCTTGAGTACTTGAACAAGCCCATAGAAAACTACAACCAGACGATGACCATATTTGGGGCTGGTTTAGCTACTTGGAAAGTATGCTATGGGCTCCAATGAGGCATTAGGAAAAGACCCATTTGCTGACTACGGTAGCTCTGTGGTCAAAGGCGAGGAGGAGGAAAAGACTATCAAGTCTGTTGATGAAATTGGCAAGGCCATGGGTGAAGCTACTAGTGGTGGTGCTCCTCCTAACAAGAGGAGGAGGACTGTCTGATCGAGGAAGAAAGTGCTACACTTGTCTAGCATGACTGAAGCGGTGAAGGATGTGGCAGCTGCTATTCGTGAGACAAAGGTTGAGGTGTTTAATCCTGAGCTCTATGGTGCAGTGATGTATATGCCTAACTTCTCCGAGGAGGCTCTCATCTGTGCCTTCTCTCATCCGGTGGACAACAAGGCTCGGGGTGATGCTTTTGTGAAAATGAGTCGAGGCACACCGTGTGCTTGTGGCTGAGGACTTGGCTTACCAAGCACTACTACATGTGAACCTCCTACAATGCATTATGTCAAAATGCATACTGACTGATCTTTATTTTGTGGAGTGAAGCATCTACCTAGTTGCTTTCTCCTTTTGTGCAGGACAAAGTTTCCTAGAGCTGGCAACGAGAGGGCTCCCTTCTTTTGGTACTTAACTATTGTTTGGGTGCTATGGTGGTGTATGCTGTTTTAGGTCTGTTAGGTTCCGAGGCTCAAATTGATGTATTTGATCAGTCAGTCAATTATGCCTATGTGGACACTTTAACATGGATGTTGTTATGTTAACATTTGCTTGTGTTGGTCATGTCTCATCTTTGCATGATCTGAGTACAAGTCTGTTGCCTATGATGGTTTATGTTTCATACTTGCATGATCTGAGCACAATCCGTTGCCTATGATGGTTTATGTTTAATACTTGCATGATCTGAGCACAGTCCATTGCCTATGATGGTTTATGTTTCATACTTGCATGATCTGAGCACAATCCATTGCCTATGATGGTTTATGTTTAATACTTGCATGATCTGAGCACAGTCCATTGCCTATGATGGTTTATGTTTTTGTTCCACTATTTTCCAGTCTCACATTTGCTGTTTTTTAGGATCTGAGCACATTATGACTTGGTATGTTGTTCATCGTGGCCGTAAAACTGGAGTTTTCTCTACTTGGAAGGAATGTCATGCACATGTAAATGGATTCTCAGGAGCTTGCTACAAAAGTTACAAGACAATTGAAGATGTTGTTGCTGATTTCAACCTGGAGCATGATGCTTCGCAATCGGACTGCAAACCCATCCATGGCAAGACAAGGGTCTCATGCAAAGATGTGATTATCATTGTTCAGTTTATCATCATTGTAATCTTAATTTGCATGATTGTATAATTAGATTGTGTCAAGTGATCTATCGTCATGGTTGCATGTTGTAATGTGAACAACAGAAACTGAGGTGGTAACCTCACCATCCTTAGTATGCAAGGTACTCACACTCTGTTACATGCAGGAAACCAAACATATGAGTTTGAATCTTTTATGCATGTTCTTTATGCCATTCAGTCAACCAATCAGATGTTGTTTAGATCCTGTATGACTTGATACAGCCAACCAAACTAGATATTGTTGCATCAATCTAGCCTGTCTCAGTTGGGCCTGCATGGTCCATGCTACCTAGGCTCTACTGGGAAGGAAACCAATCACGTCCAAAAAGATTCTCCCGTCCGGGTGCACGGCGGAGGAGGTGAGACAAACGCCTTTGAAGGGGTGCATGCCAGCATGGGCAGCTCGCACCACGAACCGTTCCAGCAGGTGCCGTCGTTTGCTTCCTCCGCTGAAGGCGGGTTGAGCACCTGGAAGGAGGTGGTGGACAGAACGAACAGTCTGTCCTCACTGGGAATGTAGAACGAGTTGACCAATTCCAGCGCGGGGTGGGGAGCGAAGCGAAGGCCGTGGGAGCAGGCACCGATGCGCATGTGGGACCTGAGGCAGCCATTGCTCTGTGTCAGGCATGGCAATGATGTTTCCGGTAGTGCCGTAGCTTTCTTGTTATCTACTCACACCCCGCGATGGAAAAAAAAAAGATGACTCCATTCGTGACTCGACAGACGAGAGGATACGATTCGCTCTATCACGAAATAAAATTAGCCCCCAACAAATCCTAATACCCTAAAATCTGAATGGAGCGCAACGAAGAAAGAGAGGAGGAAATCACGCCTCGAGGTCATTGATGATGATCCGCCGGTGAACAATGATCAGCTAGCTCGGGCTCAGTGACGTGTTGCGTCCGGTAATGGCGGCGACGAAGAAGAGGCGGAGAGGCGGTGCGTGTAATTGTGTAAACAAACCGACCAAAGGAAAAAACCTTCCGTGCATTGGCCGGCAAGGTGCACGAGACGAATCGGAGCAGGCTACAGAGTTTGGGCTTAGGCTGTGTGCTGCCCACGGCCGGCGGTGGAGGTGAACGCTGGACTGGCCCACGACGCAAGTTCTGTCCTAGCGGTTCCACAGATTCTGATCCATTGCACGTAGCTCAGTTGTGGGATGGTACGGTTGCCGACGTCGCGCGTCCAAGTGTGTGTGCGGCTGGCGTGCCGATTAAATCGTGTTCATAACGGCTACGACTCTTCGGTGGCACGTGGCACCCGAGAAACGATGACTAAGCTACAGAGTACGCGTCTCTTATACTCCACTAGTTAACCTCGGTGCACCCTGGCTGATGCTCCGGCACCGGCAACCCAGGGGAAGCGGCGTTCATCATCGGTAGAGAGCAGGAAAGGAAAGCCCACTCGTGGCTGACGCGCAGACCATCATAGAGGAGAAATAGAATTCTACCGGGGCTTGCCATCAAGTCATTCCTATCCCGAATCCCCGATGTGTGCTGTCCTGCGGTCGTCGGCACTGGCCATTGATCACTACTCAACGCGCACCAACCTCGCACAGTTCATCATAGAGGAGAATGCCCTCAAGTTATTCCTATACCGAATCACCGACGATGTGTGCTGTTCTGCGGCCGTCGGCACTGGCCACCAGTACTCAACGCGCACCTACCTCGTGCAGTTTCTTGATGGCTCAATCGCGCCCGCCGCCACGCCGCAGCCGGCATCCATGTCATTGGTGCCCGTGGCCATGTGATCAGCGCGTGGTGCACGTTTTGCGCTCCTGGATCCGTGCAGCTATAGCTGAACATCCGGACTAGCTACGCTACGGCCACAAAGCTGGGCAGCTCGATCGCCGCTCCATCGATCAGACTCTGCCCCATGCCCACGGCAAGCGGGCGGCAAACTGACGCTGGCTCCAACTCGCGCGACATGTCTTTGCGCGCACGCAGCACCACTTGCTGGCAGATGGTACCTATTTTGCCGAATCGTGGGTTTAACAATAGTATACTACTAGTGTCGTAGCACCACTAAAGGAACGCCGGCGATTGGCGATCCACTCTTTCTAAAGAAAGTATCGGCGGGCAACTCACGGGCACGATCAACCTGCGCTTTTGCCAATCTCCGGTGCCCGTGACGCCTAGCAAGATGCACCATCGGACGCCGTGGAAGAGCTATTCTATAGTACGAGAGTGAGCACGGAAAGAAACCTGGCGTGCATCAATCTCTTTGATCGCAACCCCAGTCCACGAGATCGCAGAGAGCCTGATGATCGTGGAGTAGCAGTCGTGCGCAAGCGCATCGCAGCAACACACATCAACACCAAACGGCACATCACATGACAAGCGTTTCGATGGAAACATCTGCTAATTAACACGCTAGCACCAGAGCGTTTAGTCCTGAACATACAAGAACACCACCAGATGTGATCGATCACACACAACACAGGCAAGGCACGAGAAACGACGACTAAGCTACGCAGTACTGCGTCTCTTACTCTACTAGTTAACCATGGCGCTGATGCTCCGGCGCCGGCAGACCAAAGAAGAGGAAGAGGAAGCGGCGGCAACCTGACTGCTGCAGCCCAGGGACAGACGGTCTAGTAGGGGCTCTGCCCTTGCACGTTGTCGTGCGGGTTGTAGAGGCAGAGCGTGAGCGTGGCCCCGGCGGCGCACGTGGCCTGCGCGCATCCGACCTCGGCGGTGCGGCGCCACACCACCTGCGTGTAGGTCCCGCACTGCCGCCCCGCCGCGCACGTGTTGTTGCCGTGGCTGTAGAACATGCCCTGCGCCACCCACGACGCCACCACCTCCGCCGGCCGCGCCGGGTAGCTCGCCCACCCCTGGTTCGTGCCGTACGGGCTGCCGCCTATCTCCGCGAACGCGCACCCGCGCTGCCGCTGCACCACCTGCGCTGCCGCCGCCGCCAGCTCCGCGCTCCATCGCAGCGGGGGCACGCCCACCGCCGCGCGCGCCTGGTTGTGCGGCGCCAGGTACTCGTTCGCGGTCGCGTTGCTGCTGCTGCTGCTGCTGTTGCTGGCCTGACCCGCGGCGCCTGTGGCCGGGACGCGCGCGCCGTGGGCCGCGCGCCCAGGAGGAGAAGCGCGGCGAGGCACGCCGCGGCCATGGCGACGGTGCGCTTGAGGGACATGAGATCTGGAGTGGGTGAGCGGAGTAATGGGAGCTCAGTCAGGCTGACTCCAACAAGCAGAGCCATTTTTGAGAAGCTTGCCTCTCATACACGTGTTCTACGTATCTTCAAAACAGTAGCATCTCCAACAATAGTAATGCAAATCTATTTTCCCTGCGTCGCTCGCTCCCTGCCGCCACGCCCCCGATTCCGCGCTCGCCTGCTGCCGCGCATCGCGCGCCGCGCTCCACCGCTCCTCCGACTACGCCCGCGGACACGCAAGCTGCGTGGCCTACCTGCACTCGCCTCCCAGTGCGAGGTCGAGCCGCCGCTGGCGGGCGAGCCGGCGGCCCCGCCTCCCGGCAGGCCATCTGTCGTGCGCACGCCACGGGCGACCCTCCTTCGTCTCCCGCACACGCGGTCAACATCGCGGCCGGCGCACACCTTTCCTCCTCCCCGCGCCTACACTACTCCTCCGGCTGCGCCCGCGGACACGACGTCCTCCTCTGTGGGCCGCTCACCATCTGAGCACTCCCCGCCCGGCACGCCTCCTCCACCTCGGGCCGCCTATGATCGCTCGCTGCGCGCCTCCGCTCGGCACTCCTCCTCCGCGCTCGCGGCCGACGCGACCGCTCGAGCCTCCTCCGCCTGGCCCCGCGCACGCTGCGCGGCAGCTCGGCCCCGCCATCGTTCTCCGACGCCTTGATGAGATTTGTGGGGTCATTTCAGCACTGATCAACTCATTACCATGAATCAACCCTTCACCATTAACCATACCGTTAACTTGAGCAATATCATTATTGTGCATCAACTCATCAACTGCAACCATCTCATTACCCGGAATCGCCTCATTACCTTGAATCATCCCATCACCTTGAATCATCTCAACATGGCCCACCTCATTACCATGGATCATCTCACCACCATGAACCAGATCATCGTCATGGATCGCCCCATTGCCATCAATCATCTCACTGCCAACATGCACCATTGCAGTTTCACTGCTGCTTGGTTCGCCCATGCTAACGGAGACCAAAATCCCTATCAAATCAAAATGACCAAATATATCAATAATTACTTACATAATGTAGTCATTCATCCTAACCCTAACCAGAGATTAGTAGAAAACGTTATCGCAACAAAACAAAGACACACCATTTCCGATAAGATCCAACTGAACTACAACAGCATTCCCCAACAACAAATTTGTCATACATCACCAGCACTGATTGTTTTTTCAGTTCTTCCAAAAGTTGAAATCGAGATAGCATATCTAAAATAAGATACGAATGTGGTTGACTCAAATCAATCAATACAGAAAAGTGCACCAAATTAACTACAACATGTATTGCAACCGTAAGATAGATGTTAACAATATTTTACACATGTATCAGTCAAAGTACAATAGAAAAATGAACCAAGTTCACCAAACCAGGCAAATTTAAAATAATGAATGCAAGTAAGTTGGATATGCTTGAAGAATCTGGACGAACCGGTAAAAAGTATAAAATGCCCGCACCTAATGTAATTTCTACTGCATAAATGTAAACTTGATCATCCTTTGCAAAAGCCAGGCTTATAGCGAAAATCAGTTATGCTTGCCAGAACTACATATCTTAAAATACAGGGGACACCAATACAAGATCACAGCAAGCTGGGCTGCAGGCATTGAATTTCAAGAATCCAACCATGAGTAAGGTTCAGCTAGCCACCATATGCACGACCATGAGCGAGGCTAGGTTATTTTTAAATGCTCCATAACCTAACAAATTTTGCAGACTTAATTTACTGAGTTCTCTAGCATAAATAGGAGAGGGCTACAAACCCATACAGCAAATCATTTCACTAAAAACGAATTCAAAACTGTTCACTCCCCATTCCTCATATATACCTACATACCAGTACCATCCATGTAGAACCCTGTCTAATTTCCTTGCGAAATCAAAAACCGGTGCTGATTCCTACAACAACTAGTGCTGAAACGTAACCCAAATCATGGAGTAAGACGGGCAGAACAATACAAAAAATCTAGGACCACCAATAACACGACACAGTACGCTCAGAAAAGAAGTATGCACGAAACCCTATATATGGCATAACACATAATAATCCCATGCCACAACCGGAGCACTCAGAATGCCAGTGAAAAATAAATGCAAAACAATCAGTACTGGGTGAAGACACATCTAAACCCATAAGAATCCCCGAAATCGTCAAGCCAACCGCTTGGTACCTCCCCACAGATTCAACGAACCGAGCACAACACAGCCCAGAAACCAAACACAAAACAAGATCTAAGCCCCGCAGACATATGAATCGAATCCAATCCAATCGACGAAGATTAACGCAGCAGCACGGTGAATGACAGGCATAAGCGGGAGGAGGAGGGGTTTGGAGTTTAAGGGCTTACGTACACGGAGCAGCGGAGGCCGGAGGCGAGGCGATCCAAACCAAGAGGGGGCTCTCTCGGCTTGGTGGTTGGTGACAGCTGACGGTTCCCGGCGCAGCAGGATTACGGCTCGGCCCAAGAAGGACGAAGGCCGAGCAAACCCTAGATCCGAGCGAGAGGAGAGAGAAGGCGTGGAGCGGTTTGGTCTTTGTGGCTGCGGGACGGAATAGAGGGGCCAGATTTATTGGGCTACCGGCCCACGGACATGGGCCTCGTGAGCTGGCGTCGATGTGACGCTGCCGGTGGGCCGGTGGGGGCCTCCCCGCGTGGACCGGCTGGATCTTTGTTTCTTTTTTTGGGCGTGCTTATCTTTGGAGGCTTCTGTTCGTTTCCTTGTTGAGTGGAGCCAGCACGGCGTACGTCTTGGATTGGGCCGGCCACCGGGACTTTTGGAGGCTTCGGTTGATAAGAGTCTTCGTATAGATTAATGTTTGAGATTCGTACGGATTAGACGAACGCTACGAATTCAGGCGGGTGTAGAAGAGAAGGTGACTAGTGCTACTACGTGTCGCCACGAGATTGGAGCGGGTCGGAGAGAGAGAAAAACCAATTGATTTCGAAACTTAAAACATGTTTTTCTTTCCAAACCGTAACTCCATTTTCGAATCCGTTTGCACCACCGTGTTATTTAAAATTAATTCTACGAAACGAGATCCGACATGAATATTTTTCATGCCTTTTTAAAAACCGAATTTTCGTCAATATCTTCGATGCACTCGTATCAACATTCTGTTTATGTCGTGTCAACATTGTTGATGTTCTATGTCAACATTTTTTAAAAAATATTGATTTCATCTTTCTAAAACGTTGATCTGTATTCGTAGAAACGTTGACACGGGTTCTCTAAAATGTTGATAGGTGTCACGACGGTGGGAACCGATCTACAATTGAGAACCATTGGATAAAGTGGATCGTTGGCCGCTGCTTCATGGGCCACGTGGGTCGATCTACCGACGGACTCCCATCGATCGGTCTACCTATAGGATTTTCCGGACTTTCGTGAGGGGCTTCCTATACGTACATAGGTCGAAGGGAGGTGTGGGATAGCGGTGTTTGAGATTCGTGCGAATTAGATGGACGTTGCAGATTCGGGCGGATGGAGAAGAGAAGGTGACTAGTGCTGCCACGTGTCGCCACGAGATTGGAGCGGGTGGGAGGAAGAGAGAAACCAATTGATTTCGAAAATTAAAACACGTTTTTCTTCTAAACCGTAACTCCGTTTTCGAATCCGTTTGCACCATCGTGTTATTTAGAATTAATTCTACGAAATGAGATCCTACATGAATATTTTTAATGCATTTTTTAAAATCAAATTTTCGTCAATATCTTCGATGCACTATATCAACATTCTGTTTATGCCGTGTCAACATTGTTGATATTCTTTATCAACATTTTTCTGAAAATGTTGATTTCATCTTTCTGAAACATTGATCTGTATTCGTAGAAACATTGATACGAGTTCTCTAAAATGTTGATAGGTGTCACGACAGTGAGAAGTTGAGAACCATTGGATAAAGTGGCTCGCTGGGCCGCTGCTTTATGGGCTTCATGGGCCGATCTACCGATCGACAGGAGTCGATCGGTCTGCACATAGGATTTCTCCTTTCACGATGGTGTTGTTACAGTTCCAAACTAGCGAAGATCGCTTGTTGGTACAAATGTTAGATATACGATATGAGGAAAACAATGTTAATCACGAGATACAAAATATAATATCTTTTACAAGCAAAAATAGATAATAAAAATTAAAATTATACCTGAAAAGCATACAACAAACAATGGAGCTGTTGTATCTAGTGCTCTACTCTAACCGCTGAAACCAAAAAAATAAAGAAGTTAGTATCAGTAATAGACTTCTGTGATTTCGAAGATAGATAGAACATCTACTGCAAAATATGAGCAATAATGTGTCAAATTGAAAACTAAAGAAACATTTGGTTGCATATTGCCATAGGACAAGAGAAACACTTGAGAATTCACATGTGACTTTTAGTAAGTTCTACAAAGGATGAACAAGCCAATAAAACAAGCAATTTAAAGAAGAGTAAAACTGATTTAGTATACTGACAGGTACCTTTGATCCAAAATACTATTTTGTACATCTAAAAAAACTATTCTGTGGCCAAGTGGAAAAATATTTCAAATAATTGAATAGTAGGCACATTTCAAAAGTATAAACAATCATTAAAATAAGAAGGATAATGCAACAACCTAGTAACAGGCATATAAAGCAAATGGCGTGTTTGCATTATATTTTGGCAGTTGCAATAATTAATGAACAAATTCCTTATGGCTAATGTTGCCATGGTCCCGACTTTGCGACAAGAAATCTCCATGAGGCAAGTGTTCCATTGTAGGCAGCAAAATCTATTTAATATATTCTTTTAAAATATATAAATTTAGCCTATTCTTGAAACTGTAACTATGACTAAACATTTGTTTTGTCTGAAATATATTTAAGCTACTGTTAAACTGAAATTATGACCAAACCTAATAGGGAAAATGTCGAATCAGGTGTAACAACAAAGATAAGGAAACAGGAGCAGCTACGCAAGTTATTAGTGCCTACAAATCTAAGCCGGCAACCTTTCTTAGATGGAATTATTTTCTATTCAGCTCAAGACACATTGCAACCTTTGTAGATGTGACCTCTATCCAATTCAATTAAACCTGTATGTGTAGTTGTGTACCTCTGAAATCAATTGCCGCATTTAGTCAGCTGCCTGTATGGATTTATATTTAGTAGGGACCTACATCAATAGCCTCTATCCAGTAGAGTTGAAGTAGATTTGTTCCTCGTTACTGCAGATAAGTTGATCCAGGCAGTTCACATGCAAACCAACGTGCATACTGTATTATAAATAGGCCTTAGTGGCCAATGAATCATTTAGCTGTTAAAGAGCTAGAAGAAAACAGAGCTGGGAAATTGAGAAGTGTCACACCTTTTTGGTATTGCAAATACAGAACAAACTGTGAGGAAACAAATGCCTATGGTGTTGGTTGAGCGCCGGCTGCTGAGTGTACAGTGAGAGAGTGCATGTATATCCCGTAAACAATGCAAAATATTCTCAGGTACCACTGCACACAGCTGAAACAGGCAAAAAAAGATGACCATGTACTGCATCCCAAGTTACACATAGTGTGAACATGAGGGCCTGTTTGGATGGTGACCGTAGTTTACCGCAACTAAGGTTAGTCATGAGCCAAAGGTGTGGCATGACCAACTTTGTGGTAACATGAAGCTGTTTGGTTGCATACCTAAAGTTAGTTAAATTGTGGCAAATCGAATGTGACAACCGTTTGGATGGTGACCATAAGATCTGCCACAAGTTTGGCAAAAATGTTTGGCAAGCATTTGGTTTATAGCCAAACTTGTTTATAGTCACATCTTTCTATTGACAGGTAACCTTACCACTTCAAACACAGAACTTCTAGCAAGAAACCATAGTAGAAACTAGCATAATTATAGGACATCTAATAATTACAATAATTCTAGTGTTGTGATTAGTGTCATACATGTTCACTACTGTTTCACATACGTACTTCTACAAACACAAGTTACTAATGAAGTTTGGATGAAGTGTTGTGTCCTTCCAGTGAGAATATCACACATTGGCACCACCATATACCATGACAAGGTCTGAACAAAACACCAATGCCCGTAGCCATGCACATGAAAAGCCAGAAAAGAGTGTAAGAATTCATACTGGAAAACAAGAAAAATGAATAGCACAAGAATAGATGCTTACTGAAAGGTGGCATGCAAACATGTGACTAGTGTCCTTGCTTCATCATAACCAGAAAAATATGAGTGATCACTTCACCACATTGTCCAAAAGAACCAGTCACCATGTATAGGGACATTAGTGTAAACAAAACTAACATCTGGTTATATTATAGGCTGAGTAGCACAACCATGTGCAGTAGTAAAATGAGATCCAAAATACCACACAACAAAAGCTGATTGTCATTAGTGGCCATCTTGGCCACATACGAATTGGTATAACCAAGTCTCCAGAGTATTATCACTAGAAGCATCAAGGAAACTCCGCATACCTTCACATTCAGGACGTGCCAAGTAAACACCAACATTGATTTTGTCCTCCGTTCGAAGGGGCAATGCCTCTAGCCTCTTCCACAAGTTGGCATATGGGTTATGATCAAGCTTTGGTAGTGAGGGCGGAGGAGGAGGCTCAGCAAAAGCCTTAACTAAACTCTGCATAGTGCTGTTGAATACTTGAGTGGCCTCTGAAAGACGACTTTTAGGCTTTGATGGTTTCTTGCCAGGGGACTTCATACCTTTTGGTCTTGTTCGGTTTGCACCAGATCTAGGTGTGCTAGAAGAGCTATTTTCTCCACCCTCTGTAGAACTAGGACTGGTTTTAAGACGTTTAGCTGATGGTAATGTATCAGAGTCATCACTAGGAATGTCAACCGCCTTTTCATAGCCAGACATGTCATTTATTCCTCCATGGTCATCACTGTCAGATTCTTCACGATCATCCATACATGTCTCTTGATCTTTGGCAAGCGAACCATCAGCATTAGTACCCTGAAAGAGCTCTTGCAAATATAGAAATGGAAATAGTAACTAAAGTAGTAATCTAAATATGGTTGAATCCTTCGATCCATCTATTGGTACAGAAAACAGTACCCAAAAATAAATAGAAGTTACAATAAAACATCTTAAGTGACTAAGCAATAAACATTAGCTATAATTTTTAATCAACATGGCAGGATACCTGTACGAATTGGAGTTTCCAATCAGTGAGACCTAGCTCTTGTTCACATGCCTGGCAGAGCAAATACCAAAGGTAAAAGTCAATTAAAAATTCAACCCAACCTCACCGTGACCAAAACATAAAACACTCATCAGCATAGAAAGGGAAAAGCAAAAAACGGATCTTACCTCAGATCTACAGGCCAACAAAGGAGAACTCAACCATTGAAGCAATCTGCACAGAAGGCATGTGGATTAGGATGGGGGATTAGGAGAATAAGCAGAGGAGGAGCTGCATTTGTACAAACCTTGAAAGAAATTTTGGAGCCCAGCAGCACAAGATTTGAGCGGAGGGACCAGGTGAGAGAGAAAGAGAGAGAAGTGACGGGAGGAACCGGGGAAGGGGAAACAGCAGGGGGTAGGTGAGCCCGTGCGGTGATCTTTCGCGCCACAAGTGCGCGCTCTTTTTCGTTGGGCGGTGAAAACGGCAGTTGCTGCGCGCTTTTTTTCCTCGCTGTGGTGAGACGAGCGCGTCTCGCCGAAAGTGTGGCGGCCGTTTCGCTCGCCGCGCTTTTGGCGAAGAATTTGTGGCGAGTCAGTTATCTGCTGCCAAACTTTTTTGGCGTGCCGTATCTCTGGTCGTCAAACAAACACTAGCCTAAGCAGTTGTGGCATGCCAAACTTCTGGTGTGGCAAGGTTTGGCAACAATCCATGAATATGTAATAGGAAAATATTTTAAAGATACCAAGTCAAACCAGGTCAGCTTAGCACATACTCTAATGCATGTAGAGAGTTGGGGAAAAATCTTTTGGCTTATTGATTCGCTGCAGTATCCTTTTTCTTTGATTTCAATAGGGTAAAGATGAATAAATGAAATGATACATATCAAGGTCCCATGTAAATTTTCTAATTCAGGTAACATTATTTTATTTCAGGAGGAGTTATGGCTCATCTGTTTACAGATTATGTACCAAAGCATGGTTATAAAGGAACAAATTAGTTTATAGGAAATCGTCAATGGCATAAGGTGCCTTCTTTTCTTTTCTAAGAAAGCATCAGAGAAGCTGTGGTTGATAGATTTTCAATTAGTGCACTGTATCCGTGGTTGAGGATTAGTGACCTAAAGAGTTTGCAAGAGTGTTTTAATGATTGCGCAAGAAGATCGAGTTCATATAATATTACATAACAACAAACAAAAATGGTACGTAAATTGTTATCCATAGTTCGACACTGTACGGAGCTTGAGTTACTCATTTTAAATGTTGAAATATAAACTCTGATGTGTCTCAACAAAACAAATCTAACTTCTTGTAAATATATTCATGCTAACGAAAATGACACTATAAAATATTCTGCAGAAGTGCAGAGGTTATCTTCCAATCTGATGTCAAGGTAAATTGGTAACATGGGCACAGAGGAACAATGAATTAAAAACACAACTAATGGATGCATTTGTTTAAAAATAAAATATTGGCCTAGTACAGAGAGGAACAAAGAATTGCAGGGTTAACTCATGGCTGCATTTGAGTGAAAATAAAAAATGAAACTATCCATTTTCAGACGCATACATAAAGTAAATGTAGAAAATTACTTCTTCTAGGGAGACTTGATTGAATGATGGAAATTCCATGAAGGAGACACTGTTTCAGCTCCATGCCACCTGAGGACTCTCATCGAAGCAAACAAAAGTGTCCTGCAGTTACAGATCGTTCAGCACAATGGTTATTTTCTGTAGGACCTCAATGGAAAGGAAGTGTGCTTACCATATCAAATCATTTGACGGTACATTGACTCTAAGAACAACATGGAGTTTGATCAAAACAGGTATCAAATATGAACAAATAAGGGTAACTCGTAAGTTATCAAGAGTATAGCACAACAACAATAGAAATGAGAATACACAAGGACAATAAAATCTAGAACTGCTAATCGAGCAGAATGTATCCACAAGACCACTTAAATAGCTTTCCCTTCCCATAGGGCACAAGCAATTCAAGGCTTACATTCAACCATTTTAATTACATAAGGAATCGTAAGCAATAAACCATGGAAGCCTCAAGTATGAGCACACAGGAAATGAACTATCTTATGTGATACTAAATTGGTATGTCACAGTCCTTGTAGTCGAGACAATCACTTATGTAAACATTGCAACGAAAGTGAAAAATGCACCCTACCAATGCCATATTTCTTAACACATGATCGATCTTTTTCAGTCAACCAAATGAAATAACATGTACACCCTCGAAGACCTTTTTTTTATATACCATTGGAAACTGAGATGCAAAAATTAGGCATAGTAAAAAATAAGTCTATTTCAATTCCCAAGATTTGTAGCCTACTGAAAGCATCACATATATGTAGAAAGTAATTTACCTATACGAAATAGAATCTAAGCAGGCCTACTTCATATTTTCATCAATCTACATACAGTGACCCCACGATGTGCTAAGAATTTAAGAGAACCATATGAATTCGTTTCAAAAATAAGCATATGATGAACTAAACCTGGAAGAAGGGAACATACTTTTTTTTTCATTTGACCAATCAAAAGATGGAAAAGGAATAAAAACAGACCCGTACAAACAGTGGTCCAATTAACTGGCACAAGACATTAAACTGACTGGATATGAAACTAGACTGTTGTACGACAGATACAAATGAACATCATTTAATACATTCTCACAGCTTGCAGATGCCTATCGCCAACATCACAGCTTGCAGATGACATCATTCAATACATTCTCACAGCTTGCAGATGCCTATCGCCAACATCACAGCTGATACAATTTAAAGCTAGTATACAGTCGGTTCAAAAAGAAAAAGATAGTACATAGCAAATTACAGCTCCCGTTGGTAAATACATAAATAGATCACAATCAGTCTGCAATCTCAACCTACAAACACTCCTACAGTTAAATTTAAGAAACGAGAAGGGACAGAGTCATGCTTCAGAAAGGAAGCTGCAACTACTTAGTGACCTAGGCTGTCCCTTCTGCCTTGACAAGTGTAGAGCTTGAGCTTGGTGCCTCAGTCACAGGTGAATACTGAAGCCAGTCTTTTGCACAGACAAGCGCCTCCACAATCTCTGGACGAAGTGAGCTCCTGTAGTCATCAAGCATGCGGCTTCCTGTTCCTGCAGAGAATATAGAACCCCCGCTGCTTACCATGGACATCGGGATGGCCAAGATATCACGGGCCATTTTAGAGAGAGTTGGAAACTTGACTGTGTTAAGTTTCCACCAGTTCAGAATATCAAACTCTTGGATACGGGGAGTGAGGGACTCATCCAGGTACTGTTCCAGTTCAGATTTTGAGGGCTGGCTACTCTGAATCTCAGAAAGATACATATCAAAGTCCAGAAGCCCATCACCTGAAGGACCACCTCCATGTGCCCTATTCGCATTGGCAGGTCCATTATTGGTTTCCCCTTGTTCAACATAGGCCGGGGTCAAGGGCAGTGGCTGTGCCACATACTCCTTATACAGCTCATGCACAGCATCATTGACCACCTTAACATACTTTGTAGCTTCAACACCATAAATTTTGGAGTAACTGAACTCAACAAGCTTCATCTTGAAACGTGGGTCCATGACAACAGCAACGGCTAACACAAGGCTACAATCTTTCCAGTACTTGTCAAATCTCTCATGCATATCTTTGGCGATGCCACTAAAAATGGGATCTTCATGTCCTGTGGCATTAGCTAGCTCCAGCTGAAGCTTCCAGGCTTCATGGAAAAAGAGATTTGAAGTTGGGTTTGCTGCAGCCATGATGCTGTGTGCAGAGTCATAGAGTAGCTTCAGGTAAGTACAAGCAGCCTCAACTTTCTTCCAGTCCTCTGCTGATGGAGCCTCATTGTAATTATCATCACATGTCTCCAGTGTAGTAAATGCCTGCTTGTAATCCAAGGCAGCCAGCAGCATGAGATAGGTCGTGTTCCACTGAGTTGTAACATCCAGACAAAGGGTCTTGGTACTGGGAATCTCCAGCTGCAGAGCAATCTCAGCAAACTTCTCTTCACGGTTAGGAGAAGCTTTTATGAACTTTATGCTTTCACGGATATTGTAGACAACACCATGAATTGAAGCAATGACATCCTGTGCTACTGCATTAAGGATATGAGCATAGCACCTCACAACAAACAGCTGTCCCTTAAGCATCAGATTATTCTTGTTGGAGAGATGATCTCTCAGATTTGCACTGTAGATGTCATGAGAGGAGCACTCGTTATCCAATGTGATGGTGAATAGCTTGTCCTTCATGTTCCAGTCAGAAAGGCTCCAGCTAATTGCTTCGCTAAGTGCATTTTCTGAATGAGGAGAAGAAACCATCATAAAGTTAAGCATTCTTCGGTGTACCTTCCACTCCGAGTCAATAAACTGCCCTGCAAGAGAAACATAGCCAAGAGTCTGACTAGTTGTCCACAATCCGATAGTGAGGCTGATCCTTCCAGGCATAGTGTTGAATGATTGCAGGAGGTTTTCCTTTTCTTTCTGATAAACAGCATAGACTTCCCCTCCATTGTGTCAACATCGACAATTCTGAAGCGAGGTTGGAGACTCTCAATAAATGTGGAAAATGCTGGCTGTTGAACAATGTGAATAGGATAGTCATGCAAAATGATCATCCTCGCAAGGTACTGGCAACTGCGGTCTTGATCAAAAGCTGCATTTGCGTAACCTGTGTATCTGTAGCGTCTCTTAGCTGGCCGCTCCGCAGTTCCTTCCCCATCATTGTCTGTCCCTCCTGCTGAAGGTAGTGCAAGCCTCTGCTCTTGATTCTTTATCTTAGGACAGGAACCCAATGTGATGTGCCTCTTGAGATGGCTAGTTCCAGCAATCTTTGAGCCAGAGCTGTAAGCAAATGTTTGCTTGCAGAGATTGCAGCACGCCCTTGTGGCCCCACCAGAGACAGCTTCAATAGTAAAGTGCTCCCAAACCAAAGATTTCTTTCTCCGACGTCTGGTGGTCGGTGGGGTTGTCTCAACAGAAACCAATTCATTTCCTTGAATCAACTCGTCACCCTGGGTCAACTCATCACCTTGGGCCAACTCCTCACCCTGAGCCAACTCTTCACCCTGAACCATTTCATCACCTTGCACTGCCTCCTCACTTGCCACGACCTCATTATTTTGGACCACCTGGTTGTCGTTACAAGCTTCCTCAGCCATGATGGAGGTTTAACAACTGAGACAAACAAATTCTGTAATACATAGAATGGTTCAGTCAGAAGGCGTAATTAAATGGGGGACTAAATCAGTATCAATCGAGCAACTTATCAATGTATTAACCACAGTTCAATATTAAAACCCAGTGCAATGTTACAATAGTATAATTTGAGTAACTGGAGAAGAAAGCATAACCCAAAAAAATTATGTGCTCTGCTGTTGAGCCCTAAGTTATGTGACCAATGAATTTCTGGGAATAGCTACCATGGAAAGCTGAATAGCAGTCCCCTAAGTTGAAACTGGCCGGCTCAGGCTCAGGAATAAACGCACAACTATGTTACATCCTTTGCTACTATCATCATGCCACGGGAAATCGTTGCCGCTCCATTCAAATTAGCAACTATAGGAGTTAGACGCTCCACCCTTTGCTACACGATAAGGTTTAATCTGCAAATCTTCAACTCTACATGTATGGCATGCTTAAGCTACAATTTTACACACAAGACACAGTTTAAGCAATAAAACTTCAAACCGAGCTAACAGCTAAGACCTTGTTCCATCCTTAGCTACTATGGATAGTGAGCATACTATGCAACAATCCAGGCGATCAAGCATAAACAAGCTGCCGAAATCGACTGCCCCAAGTACTACTTATACCCTAGTGTTACTGAGAATCTAACGAATCAAGCTGTTATTCCCACCACAGCTGCCCAAAACCCCAGTCATGGCGCCTACGGGAGACCACAAGCTAGAAATCTGGGCTTCTATGTTCATGAATTCTGAGATCCGGTTGAACAGAGAAACGGAACGCGCCCGGCCCTCTCCGTAGAGGGCAAGGCTACGACGGTCCCGCGGAGCGCAGGAACGACGCCGGTGAAATTTGCCAAAACTTGTACAAATCTCCGGCGTGGCCCACGGCCGGCCCAATCCGGACGAAACGCGCAAAACCCTTCCAAATCGCGTTTTAAAACGCACCAAAAAGCCCAGGAATTCGAAACCCCGCGCATCGCCCCGCACAGATCCGGGCGAACCTAGCCCAAAATCGCGCAGATCTATCTACGCTCTTCGAACGGAAGGAAATTAAACCCGGAAGCGCGCGCGGAAAAGGAAGGAAAGGAGAGGAGAGGGATTTAGGCGGAGCTTACAGCGGGAGGAAGAGGAGGAAGAAGTGGTGATGGCCGAGATCCGGAGTCCGGACTAGCTAGCTGGCTGAGAGGGGCTCGGCCCAAGAAGCACGAAGGCCGAGCGAGGCGTGGTAGATCTGGATTTTCGGGGAGGATGAGAAAGACGGGAGGGGAGTACGTGAGGCGCCCTTGGGTGGGGAGGAAAAGCAAAGCAACAAGGCTGCGATGGGATGCGGGGGCGGATGAGATGCGTGACGTCTCAATGGGCTCACGGGTACCGGCCCATCCGCCCTTGCGGCGTGGCGTGGCCCCCGCCATGCGGCTGCCAGGCGGGCCATCCCGTGGGTGACGCGCGCGTGGGTCGGGCGGCTTTGCCGGATTGCTCAACTTTTCCTCGGCGAGCAAGCTGATTTCGTGCCCGCCCAGCTGTCCATCCGCGCAGGTGGGTTGGCGGGATGGTGGATTCCGCTGGATTTGCCGCTCGACCGCGCGCGCGGGCCGGGGAATTTTGCGGCTGCCCGCTCAGTTTTTTGCCTTCGCACCTTCGGCGGCGGGAAGGATTTGGTGATTTCGCGGCGGTTTTTGGGCCGTTTCGTGCGCGTGTGCATGCACCGGGCGCGAATGGTGTGAGCTGCGTTTCCTCCGTGTTTTGGTTGTTTCGGATGCGTGGTTTGCCCGGGCACGTGGGTGGGGTGGAAAATGGAAATGCGCGGCTCGGAGGTTCCAGCTCACATGCGACCATTGCCTGGTGGATCTTTGCAGCCCAGAGCAACAAAGTTTTGACACAGGCCATGAACCGTGTTAATTAGCTGCCATCAGCCATCCGATCAGCCGCTTTCTCGAACTGGAAGGAACAAACAAAGTCCCACTTCCGGACTGATCAGCGCGTGCCAGACCGCAGAGCGTCCGTGCGTTGCCGGCCGACTGCCCGTCTGAAACTCTGGGCCGAAACCGGTACAAGGCCATCACAAACATCGCAACCGCACAAAAGAAGGCACAAGGTCAAGCCAGAAAACGTTAGCGAAACCATCGACACTGCATAACGGAGTGTTCGCAAACCATGTGTCCACCATGCAAATCCACTAGCAACATCCACACTTCTAGGACAGAACCTGCATGCACATCCAAAACAAGCGACCCTGCAATGCACGCACGCACGCGGGTCACTACCACCTCCAGGTTCCACGAAACAAACCTACCTTACCGACAGCCACGTACTCTACTGCACTCCACTACCACTACCTCCTCGGCGCTACTCCTGCTTCTGCTTCTGCTGCCGTGTTGCCAGAGACAACAAAACGGCTGCTCACATCACTGACTGGTGGTGCCCTAGCTGCCTTCCTCCTCGTTGCCGGCCTTCAGGTACTCCCCGTCCCCGCTCTGCGCGCCGGAGTTGGCGCCGCCGCCCCGGATGTCCACGGACAGCGAGGTCGACCCCTCCTTGGCGCCGCTGCCGCTGCGGCCGAAGCTCGAGAACATGCCCGCGTTCATCATGCTGTTGCCGCCGCCGCCGCCCATGCTGGCCTCGCCGTGCAGGATGTTGAACCCGCTGCTGGTGCCGCCGCCGGAGCCCATGCCCAGCTGGCCGTGCGCCGCCGCCGACGCCTGCTGCTGCTGCTGGAGCGGCGACAGCGACGGGTGCGCGTACATCATCGGCGACCGCGCGGCCATCAGCGGCTGCGGGCTCATCATCTGCGCCGACTGCGGCGGCATGTACCGCGCCCCGGGCTGCATCATCAGGTTCGACGGGTACTGCACACGCATACACACATGTCAAGTGAGTAATGAATGAATCGTTCGATGTGATTTCCACGAATGGACACATGTCCAGGCAGAGAGGGCAAACCTGTGACAGCGGCGCCGTCTGTGGCGGCTGGCTGTCTGCGATGGCGGCCAGGTACATGAGGTTGTGCTGGAGCTTGGCTTGGTTCCTGCAAGACAGCGTCAGGTGGTGTTACAGCGCACTGATTTGCAAAACGGGCCACGATTGTTTTCAGTTGCTATCGACATCTGAAGATGCATACGCAATTATGCACATGATCATGCAATGCTATTACTTGACCATGATTGACAGAAACACAAGGAGTTGCCTCAGTAATGGAAAGGCATTGAAGGTGGTGGACACTGAGAAGTACTGCGTGATCTTTACAGGTCTTTTAGAACAGTGAATTTTACCGGCCAACTCTAGTTGATACTACTACAAAACTAATCAGAGGCTTCATGACATGATCACTTGATAAATCTCTGATAAAATAATGAGCGTTCATAGACTAGACGAGCATTCAAGCATAAAAATGGCCATGAACCTATCTGGATTTATCCAGAGATACCGATTAATGCTACACTAACAAATAACATTTCTGTTATTGTTCCACCTGAGGACTCTCATCGAAGCAAACAAAAGTGTCCTGCAGTTACAGATCGTTCAGCACAATGGTTATTTTCTGTAGCACAGGTGAATACTGAAGCCAGTCTTTTGCACAGACAAGCGCCTCCACAATCTCTGGACGAAGTGAGCTCCTGTAGTCATCAAGCATGCGGCTTCCTGTTCCTGCAGAGAATATAGAACCCCCGCTGCTTACCATGGACATCGGGATGGCCAAGATATCACGGGCCATTTTAGAGAGAGTTGGAAACTTGACTGTGTTAAGTTTCCACCAGTTCAGAATATCAAACTCTTGGATACGGGGAGTGAGGGACTCATCCAGGTACTGTTCCAGTTCAGATTTTGAGGGCTGGCTACTCTGAATCTCAGAAAGATACATATAAAAGTCCAGAAGCCCATCACCTGAAGGACCACCTCCATGTGCGCTATTCGCATTGGCAGGTCCATTATTGGTTTCCCCTTGTTCAACATAGGCCGGGGTCAAGGGCAGTGGTTGTGCCACATACTCCTTATACAGCTCATGCACAGCATCATTGACCACCTTAACATACTTTGTAGCTTCAACACCATAAATTTTGGAGTAACTGAACTCAACAAGCTTCATCTTGAAACGTGGGTCCATGACAACAGCAACGGCTAACACAAGGCTACAATCTTTCCAGTACTTGTCAAATCTCTCATGCATATCTTTGGCGATGCCACTAAAAATGGGATCTTCATGTCCTGTGGCATTAGCTAGCTCCAGCTGAAGCTTCCAGGCTTCATGGAAAAAGAGATTTGAAGTTGGGTTTGCTGCAGCCATGATGCTGTGTGCAGAGTCATAGAGTAGCTTCACGTAAGTACAAGCAGCCTCAACTTTCTTCCAGTCCTCTGCTGATGGAGCCTCATTGTAATTATCATCACATGTCTCCAGTGTAGTAAATGCCTGCTTGTAATCCAAGGCAGCCAGCAGCATGAGATAGGTCGTGTTCCACTGAGTTGTAACATCCAGACAAAGGGTCTTGGTACTGGGAATCTCCAGCTGCAGAGCAATCTCAGCAAACATCTCTTCACGGTTAGGAGAAGCTTTTATGAACTTTATGCTTTCACGGATATTGTAGACAACACCATGAATTGAAGCAATGACATCCTGTGCTACTGCATTAAGGATATGAGCATAGCACCTCACAACAAACAGCTGTCCCTTAAGCATCAGATTATTCTTGTTGGAGAGATGATCTCTCAGATTTGCACTGTAGATGTCATGAGAGGAGCACTCGTTATCCAATGTGATGGTGAATAGCTTGTCCTTCATGTTCCAGTCAGAAAGGCTCAAGCTAATTGCTTCGCTAAGTGCATTTTCTGAATGAGGAGAAGAAACCATCATAAAGTTAAGCATTCTTCGGTGTACCTTCCACTCCGAGTCAATAAACTGCCCTGCAAGAGAAACATAGCCAAGAGTCTGACTAGTTGTCCACAATCCGATAGTGAGGCTGATCCTTCCAGGCATAGTGTTGAATGATTGCAGGAGGTTTTCCTTTTCTTTCTGATAAACAGCATAGACTTCCCCCTCCATTGTGTCAACATCGACAATTCTGAAGCGAGGTTGGAGACTCTCAATAAATGTGGAAAATGCTGGCTGTTGAACAATGTGAATAGGATAGTCATGCAAAATGATCATCCTCGCAAGGTACTGGCAACTGCGGTCTTGATCAAAAGCTGCATTTGCGTAACCTGTGTATCTGTAGCGTCTCTTAGCTGGCCGCTCCGCAGTTCCTTCCCCATCATTGTCTGTCCCTCCTGCTGAAGGTAGTGCAAGCCTCTGCTCTTGATTCTTTATCTTAGGACAGGAACCCAATGTGATGTGCCTCCTGAGATGGCTAGTTCCAGCAATCTTTGAGCCAGAGCTGTAAGCAAATGTTTGCTTGCAGAGATTGCAGCACGCCCTTGTGGCCCCACCAGAGACAGCTTCAATAGTAAAGTGCTCCCAAACCAAAGATTTCTTTCTCCGACGTCTGGTGGTCGGTGGGGTTGTCTCAACAGAAACCAATTCATTTCCTTGAATCAACTCGTCACCCTGGGTCAACTCATCACCTTGGGCCAACTCCTCACCCTGAGCCAACTCTTCACCCTGAACCATTTCATCACCTTGCACTGCCTCCTCACTTGCCACGACCTCATTATTTTGGACCACCTGGTTGTCGTTACAAGCTTCCTCAGCCATGATGGAGGTTTAACAACTGAGACAAACAAATTCTGTAATACATAGAATGGTTCAGTCAGAAGGCGTAATTAAATGGGGGACTAAATCAGTATCAATCGAGCAACTTATCAATGTATTAACCACAGTTCAATATTAAAACCCAGTGCAATGTTACAATAGTATAATTTGAGTAACTGGAGAAGAAAGCATAACCCAAAAAAATTATGTGCTCTGCTGTTGAGCCCTAAGTTATGTGACCAATGAATTTCTGGGAATAGCTACCATGGAAAGCTGAATAGCAGTCCCCTAAGTTGAAACTGGCCGGCTCAGGCTCAGGAATAAACGCACAACTATGTTACATCCTTTGCTACTATCAACATGCCACGGGAAATCGTTGCCGCTCCATTCAAATTAGCAACTATAGGAGTTAGACGCTCCACCCTTTGCTACACGATAAGGTTTAATCTGCAAATCTTCAACTCTACATGTATGGCATGCTTAAGCTACAATTTTACACACAAGACACAGTTTAAGCAATAAAACTTCAAACCGAGCTAACAGCTAAGACCTTGTTCCATCCTTAGCTACTATGGATAGTGAGCATACTATGCAACAATCCAGGCGATCAAGCATAAACAAGCTGCCGAAATCGACTGCCCCAAGTACTACTTATACCCTAGTGTTACTGAGAATCTAACGAATCAAGCTGTTATTCCCACCACAGCTGCCCAAAACCCCAGTCATGGCGCCTACGGGAGACCACAAGCTAGAAATCTGGGCTTCTATGTTCATGAATTCTGAGATCCGGTTGAACAGAGAAACGGAACGCGCCCGGCCCTCTCCGTAGAGGGCAAGGCTACGACGGTCCCGCGGAGCGCAGGAACGACGCCGGTGAAATTTGCCAAAACTTGTACAAATCTCCGGCGTGGCCCACGGCCGGCCCAATCCGGACGAAACGCGCAAAACCCTTCCAAATCGCGTTTTAAAACGCACCAAAAAGCCCAGGAATTCGAAACCCCGCGCATCGCCCCGCACAGATCCGGGCGAACCTAGCCCAAAATCGCGCAGATCTATCTACGCTCTTCGAACGGAAGGAAATTAAACCCGGAAGCGCGCGCGGAAAAGGAAGGAAAGGAGAGGAGAGGGATTTAGGCGGAGCTTACAGCGGGAGGAAGAGGAGGAAGAAGTGGTGATGGCCGAGATCCGGAGTCCGGACTAGCTAGCTGGCTGAGAGGGGCTCGGCCCAAGAAGCACGAAGGCCGAGCGAGGCGTGGTAGATCTGGATTTTCGGGGAGGATGAGAAAGACGGGAGGGGAGTACGTGAGGCGCCCTTGGGTGGGGAGGAAAAGCAAAGCAACAAGGCTGCGATGGGATGCGGGGGCGGATGAGATGCGTGACGTCTCAATGGGCTCACGGGTACCGGCCCATCCGCCCTTGCGGCGTGGCGTGGCCCCCGCCATGCGGCTGCCAGGCGGGCCATCCCGTGGGTGACGCGCGCGTGGGTCGGGCGGCTTTGCCGGATTGCTCAACTTTTCCTCGGCGAGCAAGCTGATTTCGTGCCCGCCCAGCTGTCCATCCGCGCAGGTGGGTTGGCGGGATGGTGGATTCCGCTGGATTTGCCGCTCGACCGCGCGCGCGGGCCGGGGAATTTTGCGGCTGCCCGCTCAGTTTTTTGCCTTCGCACCTTCGGCGGCGGGAAGGATTTGGTGATTTCGCGGCGGTTTTTGGGCCGTTTCGTGCGCGTGTGCATGCACCGGGCGCGAATGGTGTGAGCTGCGTTTCCTCCGTGTTTTGGTTGTTTCGGATGCGTGGTTTGCCCGGGCACGTGGGTGGGGTGGAAAATGGAAATGCGCGGCTCGGAGGTTCCAGCTCACATGCGACCATTGCCTGGTGGATCTTTGCAGCCCAGAGCAACAAAGTTTTGACACAGGCCATGAACCGTGTTAATTAGCTGCCATCAGCCATCCGATCAGCCGCTTTCTCGAACTGGAAGGAACAAACAAAGTCCCACTTCCGGACTGATCAGCGCGTGCCAGACCGCAGAGCGTCCGTGCGTTGCCGGCCGACTGCCCGTCTGAAACTCTGGGCCGAAACCGGTACAAGGCCATCACAAACATCGCAACCGCACAAAAGAAGGCACAAGGTCAAGCCAGAAAACGTTAGCGAAACCATCGACACTGCATAACGGAGTGTTCGCAAACCATGTGTCCACCATGCAAATCCACTAGCAACATCCACACTTCTAGGACAGAACCTGCATGCACATCCAAAACAAGCGACCCTGCAATGCACGCACGCACGCGGGTCACTACCACCTCCAGGTTCCACGAAACAAACCTACCTTACCGACAGCCACGTACTCTACTGCACTCCACTACCACTACCTCCTCGGCGCTACTCCTGCTTCTGCTTCTGCTGCCGTGTTGCCAGAGACAACAAAACGGCTGCTCACATCACTGACTGGTGGTGCCCTAGCTGCCTTCCTCCTCGTTGCCGGCCTTCAGGTACTCCCCGTCCCCGCTCTGCGCGCCGGAGTTGGCGCCGCCGCCCCGGATGTCCACGGACAGCGAGGTCGACCCCTCCTTGGCGCCGCTGCCGCTGCGGCCGAAGCTCGAGAACATGCCCGCGTTCATCATGCTGTTGCCGCCGCCGCCGCCCATGCTGGCCTCGCCGTGCAGGATGTTGAACCCGCTGCTGGTGCCGCCGCCGGAGCCCATGCCCAGCTGGCCGTGCGCCGCCGCCGACGCCTGCTGCTGCTGCTGGAGCGGCGACAGCGACGGGTGCGCGTACATCATCGGCGACCGCGCGGCCATCAGCGGCTGCGGGCTCATCATCTGCGCCGACTGCGGCGGCATGTACCGCGCCCCGGGCTGCATCATCAGGTTCGACGGGTACTGCACACGCATACACACATGTCAAGTGAGTAATGAATGAATCGTTCGATGTGATTTCCACGAATGGACACATGTCCAGGCAGAGAGGGCAAACCTGTGACAGCGGCGCCGTCTGTGGCGGCTGGCTGTCTGCGATGGCGGCCAGGTACATGAGGTTGTGCTGGAGCTTGGCTTGGTTCCTGCAAGACAGCGTCAGGTGGTGTTACAGCGCACTGATTTGCAAAACGGGCCACGATTGTTTTCAGTTGCTATCGACATCTGAAGATGCATACGCAATTATGCACATGATCATGCAATGCTATTACTTGACCATGATTGACAGAAACACAAGGAGTTGCCTCAGTAATGGAAAGGCATTGAAGGTGGTGGACACTGAGAAGTACTGCGTGATCTTTACAGGTCTTTTAGAACAGTGAATTTTACCGGCCAACTCTAGTTGATACTACTACAAAACTAATCAGAGGCTCCATGATATGACCACTTGATAAATCTCTGATAAAATAATGAGCGTTCATAGACTAGACGAGCATTCAAGCATAAAAATGGCCATGAACCTATCTGGATTTATCCACAGAGATACCGATTAATGCTACACTAACAAATAACATTTTTGTTATTGTTAGCAATTTCATTTTGCTAGTCCATAGTTGTTGCGGCAGTAATGCGCAACTATCGCACAAAGAGATCAAGATCAAACTCACCGTTCGCACTCCTCGACTTTCCCACTGTTCTGGTTGTCCAGAATGGCCAGGATCAGCTGCTTGTTCTCATCCAAGTACTGCAGATTTCAAAAGATTTAAAGTACCAAGTTAATACATTTCGACAACTGACCAGGATCGACGACACCCGTTTCATAAGATTGAAACTAGCAAAGTAGAAAAGCAAATACTACATTTCAGCAACAGGATATCTTTACACCCCGAACCAAACCAACAACAAAAAAATGCAACGAATCTTAGATAGTACTTTGCAGACCTGTGCACAGTACACTGTGGTCTGGGCTTGTAGCTATGTTTAAGCCATTCACAGGACAAGTTTCACCACTAACCAATACACGAGATCTGATAGCAACCTCTCAAACTAAAGATCAATCATGGACTGACACCGGAGGATACAAACATAGGTCATCACAAGACCAGGACCAGTAGTCCGGGGCCCCCAGTTGCTAGTGAATCACCGTTTAGATGTGCAGCTGAACACTTTCAAGGGTCCAACAGTCAAAGACCAATGGGCGACTGACAGTACAGCGCAAGCGAACCTACATTCCAACCCACATGAGTCTGGACCAGATCATGCTAGGCTCAGCTTGGCCAATAACAAGGGCAGTTCAGCCTGCGCCAGTCAGTAATGTTTTCCTAAATTACCACCGAAAGAAAACAAGCATATGACAGCGCATTTACACCGATACTTATGCAAATCTTGCAGGTTTTCTAGTTTCCTTTGATGGAATGGCGCACATGAGGCATCTGGCAAAGCCTTAAATGTGGATTGGCAGGACAGGCCTGGCATGGTTACTATACTTGCGAAATACAGCAGAGGCAGCTATGATCATTGACAACAAGTCACCAACCAGAACAAGCTACAAATAGTTGGGATATAGATGTGCGGAATAATGGTACTACTTAAAATCATCCACGGTGTGAGCAGCAAGAGCAAAACAACGGGACCAGATAAATACTATAGATCGCAGCAGCAGTTTGAACTGCAGAGGAAATCAGATGTGAGGGACCGTCTGAAAACAAATCAATACTATGATATAACAGCATAAACGAGGGGGATATACAGAGAAAAGAAATCATCATGGACAATGAAAGACATGGCTAAACAGAAGGTCCAATGAACTAGTAAAAGTAATCCCAAATCTGGCTTCTGACACGAGGTGAAAGGGGGAATAAGCCTGTAATTTATCCGTCAAGACAAGAAATGAACCGGCACAAGGCACGGATGCAGATATTATTGGGAGGGAAAGAGAAAAAACAGAAAGCTCCCATCGCATCCGATGGTCCAATCGCAGAGCTTCTAACGAAGAAAGGAAACAGAAAGAAAGCATAGTAGAGAAACAACGATGAACATCAATAATACAGGGAAGATAAATTCGAAATGATTGAACAAATCGATCCGAGAGAAGATAAAGCACAAAAGGCATAGGGAAGAACAGGATCAGGGCAGCCAGCAAAAGGGGAAGATTGAAATAGAAGCAGGCTAAAAGGGGCGGTGGAGCTTTAGCTGGGGATCACGACCTGCTGGATGAGATCAGTGGTGACAGCGCCCGGGGAAGCATACCCCCCATCATGCCCTGGTTCATCTGCATCAGGTGTTGCTGCTGCATTCCAAAACCGCGCTGCTGCCAAAAGCCTTTCCCCCTTCCTGTCTCCCGGCCTGCGCAGTCGCCTACACCTCTCTTCTTCCTTCTGCCCGTCTTCTTCCCCTTCCGCCCCTCTGCTGCCGCTTGGGTCTGGAACAGGCTGCTGGTGCGAAGGCGGAGACGGCGCAGAGGGGTTTTGCTTGGGTTTTCTCGGGGTTTTGGAGGTGGGAATGGGGGTTTTGGCCAGGCCGGCCTCTGTCCCTTCTTATGCTTTTGCTTTTTGGATTGGTTTGGAGTGGAGCGCTTTAAAACGGGGGAGAGGAGGAGGAGTGCCGCACTTGAAGTCCTCTCTCCGCCTCCTTCTTCTTCCTTTCCTCATCAAAACATAAAAGTAAAATTTTCAAAGCTGAAACATTTTACCACGGCTTTTACCACCCACACCTACTATAAAAGCTGCGTAACTTTCCATCTTACGCCTAGCCACCACCTGCGCACTAAAGAGTCAGGGAGGGGGATTGATTGATTCTTTAACAATGACCACTATACACCTATGGGCAAAATAGTCATGTAATCGTTGTGCTGCTCGGGGAGAGGGAGAGGGAGAGAGAGAGAGTATTTATGTCTGGCAGGCAGCGGCGCGCAGCCTGCTGTCATGCCGGGATTCATTGAATATTGCTTGTCAAAACAGCGGTTCTGAGGTCCAGGGACTGCGTAATCTGGGCGATTTGTGGGCAGACCCAGATTTGGAGATGATACTAAGACAAACCCCGATGCGGCGTCCGATGCTCGGGTGCGTGTCCTCCGGACCAGTGCACGTCGACGTGGTACGACGCGGCGAGCGCCGGGTGCGCGGCGACGTGTTCCGCCACGGCGGAGGCATGTGCGCCGGCTCGGAGACCGGCACCGCGCTCACGTGCGCAACGCCGGGTAATGTTACTACGATCACGACGCGCCTCGCGAGCGGCGGCGGCAACGGCAACCTGGCAAGCTCGGGCGCGCGCGCACACACACACAAGACGCGCGTGGAAAACCTCACCGCCGGTGTCGTATGCGCCGCTGTTACTCCGGAAAACTACTCGGCGCTACCACCAAAAGTTACAGCTAGCTCTCGCCCTGGGCGCCGCACACAGTCACACGCGGTCACATGCCGCCCCTCTCTCCACGCAGTAGCATGCATGCATGCACGCCTCTGCACTAGGTGGCTGACCGGCGCCTGTGGAACGCTGCGTCATCTCTGACTCGCGCTGCCCGCACGGCCGTGCTGTAAAAGCCGTGGAAATCGACCGAGTTACTACTACACTTTACGGCTGCCTCCGGGTGTTACGTGCGGTAAAAGTAGTACTACGAGCACGCAGCCGCAGCGCAGCGGGGGTTGGAAAAGATCTTTTGCCACCACGGAATACGGATATTTTCGTGTGGCGTCCGTCGCTGCGGAGGAGGGTGAGCACGAAACTGGAAATATCTGGCCAAGTTATCCGCACCAGTTCATCTGGCTCTTCGCAACACAACGGGCGAACGTAAAGTTCATCATGCGTGGCAGTGGAACCGGCAGCGGGAGCAGGAGTTTCAGTTTGACGGGACGGAAACATCTCGGACACTGTCTTTCGTTGTCAACCGTGCAATCACCACCTCTGTGGCCGCCATCTCATCACGCGAAACTGGTAAAGAAAAAAAAGGCTGGAACGCCACGAAGCTGGGTCGCCGATGGTGGTGGAGGTGGGATCGGGGCGAGGCGAAAGAGACGTGCGTTCGAGTGGGCGGCCATGGTCCCTGGCCTGCCGGCGCGCGGGGCGCCACGGCCACGGGCGGGCCGTTGTTTGACCGTCCGATCCGCCAGTGTTTTAGCTTTAGCCAGCAGTGGCCAGTGAGTGGGTTGGTTAGCGAGTTCAATCAATCGCGCGGCGCAAGTACAGGCCCGGCTCGATCCGGACCAATGCTCGTTGGGTGCGGCTTGACTAGCCTTTTTACAGGTCTCCCCGTTGTACACCACGTGATTTGCTACCCATGATGCTGCCTTTCTTCTGGTCATCGGCTCATCATTGGCAGCTGATCGTTTTGCTCCCGCCCGGGCCTCTCCCTCTCTCCCCGGGCTGTTGCTGGACCAGTTTTGACACATCATGCGTGCGCCGTTGTCAAACGCGCCCCGAGAGCAAAACACAGGATCGCAACACCTGGTTGGATCGTGTCATAAAACAAGTGGAACAGTGCGCGCGTGTGGGAGAAAACTGAGACGGAGGAGGGCATTTATGCCAGTTGCGTTTGGGAAGGCGCCAAGAGGCATCATCATGATCATCAAGAGCGCCTGGTGAGTCCTGACCCCTCCTGACTGGAAAAGATTGGCACGAGAGGCGGAAGGAGATCGATGGCGATAGGGAGGGTGTCCCTGTCTGCTGTCTCTCTGCACTGCAATCTCTGCTGCTGCGAGCGGCTGACTAGTACTGCATGCGTGGGAGGACATGAGCTGACGGGGGCAATGGCATGGCGCGCACCAGACTGCCGTGGCAGTGGTGTGTGCAGGCCAGACTCGCCGGGGCGGTAGGGGCCCAGCCCGGGGCGAACCCGGCCCCGAAAAAACGAGACCGAATCTTTGACCAAACCTCCGTAGCTAGGGTGTGTGGCCTCTCGCCTGCCCGGCCGACCGGCAACCCACCACGCCCGTCGCCTCCATCACCATAGGCAGGAGCTAGTAGACCCGGCGAAGCTCGCCGCTGAAAGGCTACTTACCAGGCTAGCACACTAGACTCATCGTGCCGGTCGCTCACTTGACTTGGGTCCCGTTCGTTTCCACCCTTTAAAATTTAGATATCTGTCACATCAAAAAAATCTTACTATTTAAGTAGTAATTTTATTAATTTAATAACAAAACCTATGTCGCGACCCCTCTAATTTGCGAGACGAATCTAATGATTCCAATTAATCTATGTTTTGCTACAGTGATGCTATAGTAAACATCTTCTAATAACACTATAATTATCCTCGTTGGATTCGTCTTGTGAATTAGATAGGAGGGTCTGCAATTAGTTTCGAGATTAGACTTTATTTGACCCTCTAAAAATTAGATAGGGGAAACAACAGTCCCTTGATCGCGGCCGGCGTGATTTGCCAAAGACCCGAAAGACCATGCGAAATGTGTGCCTGCGTGCGAGCAGGCAAGGGGAACGGAAATGGGCGCGCGCGCAACGGTTCGTCGCCGGCGAGACCCGGCCGAGCTTTTCTCTTTCCTGCGGCTCTGCCAGCGAGCCTGTCAGCGTCATGCGTCAAATCAAGGCCTGCGATTTTCCTGCGATCGCCCCATAGGTCCTGCCACTGCCACCGCTAGGGGCCAGACGAGCACGGATTCCGACGTGCTCGTACGACTGCCATCGACGGAGTAGGCTCCATGTTTGCGTCAAGCTGCTAGCCATAGGCTCGTGTTGATGCGGTTTCCATTTTTATTTTTTCTTTTGACCACCGTAGGGTAGGGATACAAGAACGGCGTGTGGATGTGTAGTATTGCATGCCGATGCAGCAGTAGGGACTAGAGAGGGCAGTACTGTACGTACAGCACTGTGCTTGTTGCTACTGTAGCAGTCGACAGCAAGACGACGACCGGTAGAGTAGAAGCATGTTTTTTTTTCAAAAGCGCAACACAGACATTTATAACTGCACGCAGATACCAGTATGTATAGTACTACGTATTTTACAACCTTTTCGAATAAAACACCAGTCAACTTGAATATTTTTACTTTGAAATCTATAAATGCTTATATTGTGGATCAGAGGAAGTACGATCGATGAAGTACTCACCTAGACAACATCGACGGGTAGAGTATGATTTTTTCTTTATGAAAAAATGCAACTCAAACACTTGAAATTCCATTGAAATACTAGTACTACTAGTACTTAGACGTCTTCCTCTTACACAAACACCTACTAGAATATTTTAGTTACTACTACTCCCTCCCACATGTATGCTTGTTAACTTGTTAAGGAGTACTACTCGTTTTTTTAAGTGACAAAGAAAAGCCTAACCAGTAATATATTTTTCTGGCAAATATGAAATTCCCTGTATTTACAGACACCTGTTTCGTTTACTACTACCATGTGTTTTTTTTTTTTTTGCGAACATACTACCATGTGTTTTTGAAAGAGTAACCAACGGACGAGTGAACTGATCTTAGAAATTACTGTACGAGATTGATAGATTCGTCCACTGCGGTGAACGCGAACTACTGCACGTACGAAGCAGCGGCCCCCCCATCAAAATTCGAAAACCTCTCGCACTCTTTCACCAAGGTACTGAAGTGTTTTGTTCGTAAGAGATCTGGCTCAGAGCAAGAGATGCTCAAGCGTTAGGGCCTCCACAATGGTCAGTGCAGACTATCTGTACGTGCAACGTGTCGCACGAGTACTCGTTTTCCTCCGAATCCCGTTCTGACATGGTAAAGCTCGTCGCCAGCAGACCCGACTGGCAGCGACTACCTGTACCCAACCCTGTAGACCACCGCGCCCCGAGCGCTAACTGCATCTCCCGCGTGTTGACGTGCGGATGGATGAGGACGATGAAGGTACAAATAAAATAGCCAATGTGGGACCTTTGCTGCAGCTACTTAAAGTTGAGTTTCTCTCTCCGAAAACAACACAAGTAGCTTTACCCAACTTTACCTATTCTACCGATGGAGCTGCTCACTCTTTAACCAAGGTACGAGCGTGGCGCGGCAGGGGTTCACGGCATGTGCGCGTATACGCGGCGATTCCTGGTCGGAGCCGGACCACACATGTCCGTCTGCCAACTGTGAAGATCATTGGTCAGTGGCTGCCCACCAGTCGTGCACCAAGCAGTACCCGCAGGACGAGCTTACCGGGTCGATGTCGCTGCTGCACGAGTTCGTGCATGTGCACGCACACAGCAGCTGGTTTCTTACGACCAGTTCAAGGTTCAAGATCAGAGCAGAGAAAATTCCCGGAGAGTTCACCGCAACCTCGACGAAACCGCGGCGAACCCGCCACTGCAAAGGCACGCCGCCTTGCATCTTCAGCTGGTCGTATCGCATCTGCAGACGACGACGACACCGACCAAGCCCCGGGCGACGTCGACGTCGTGCAACGCAGGCGAACGGAACCCCTACGAACGCGGTGCAGTGAAATGCACTCTCCTGCCCGTAGTTGTACCACGGATATACGGACCAATTCCCCCTTTGACATTTTCCAGGCGCGTGTTGCTGTTGCTGTCCCTCCTCTCTAGCACCGGTTGATCGAGTTGACCTCGCGCAAAATTCGTCTTAGAAGCTTCACTGCAATTTGCACGTACTAACCCGCATGATTTAGCCTGACACACTGGCCTGATCTCGCGTATTTATATGCACACCAAACTGCAGCTTTTCTGCACCCAGCGTCGTCTCCATTTCAGAATCTCTGATCGCTAGTGATCGCCACGTTTTTTTTAAGCACTGCCGAGCTGTTTGTTCACCTGTTGCCCTGCGAGACGCAGCTTACTGTAGGTGTGAGTGTAAACAAAGATGGCAGGCGTGACGACGGTGAGGCTGCTGTTCGTCCTGGCGCTTCTGATGTCGGCATCGGGAGGCTCGGATGCGGCCAGGCTTCTGAAGGCGGAGGCAGCGGCATCACCAGCAGCCCCGCGGGCAGGAGACCATCATCCTCGCGGCACCAACGGCCGTGTGGTTTCGGTTAGCAGAGTCGTGGTAAGCAAAGCGTCTGCGGGGGCTTCTGGCTGCACCTACAACCCCAACAACAGTGGACGGCGTTGCCACTGAATCACACACCACGCACAGCCCAGTCCTATCCGAGATCGATGGACGGATTTCGTGCAGTAATAATAGTTGTTAACCATCTGACGCGAGATTAGTCAGTATCCCATTCGTTCCATTTGTAAACCTGCCTTACTTACAATCTTTTCGTATACAAAATGCTATGCGTAGATTTGGCGCAGTAATAATACTTCAGTGGCGAGTAGTTGTTGACCATGTGTTTGTACCATACTAGTACTGAAACAGTATAAAACCGAGGCACGTCACTGATTTGTACACACCGCGGGGTGTAATAAGATACAGTAGTTTGTGGTTTGTACCATCTACCACTAGTTTAGATACATGTTGATCTCTACACAAACCGAGATGGAATGTTGGCAGCGCCACTACCGACCACATGGACGCGCTGAGTCAGTGTCCTCGCTAGCGTCTCTCCCAGCACACTGTTGCTGCGTGCTCGCACATAGTCCAGAAATTCCTCTCGGCTCGTGGCACGCACCGTGACACGGGATGCCGTCATGCGCCGATCTATCACATCCTCCGAGGGTTTCAACTTTCAAGCGAAAGAGAAACTGGAAAAGAAAAGGCTGATGAGCGAAATCTTCACCTGCAAATCACCGAGTAACTCAGCTGATTAAGTACTAGTACCACACGTGATCTACCGCTGTACCACTAGTAACAAACTGCAGTGAGCACACATGTCAGATTACTGCTCGGATCGAGAGATCCCTGTGAAAGAAAAGCACGCACCTAGGGAGGTGCACGAAAGCCATGAGGCTCCGGCTCCAAGGGTATCCGGACACGGAGCACGTTGCCCTACCAAGAACCTCATGCGTAAAATATGTCCCCAAAAGGAAGCGAACAAGCGGCATGGCGCTGTCCCCACGTCGCCGTTTTCGTTGGCGCTCGGCTAGATTACTGGTTTGTTTTCTGGCGTATGAACCGTCACTTCGCGTGGCTTGTCAATGTCACGAGCCCAACCAAGCACAGTTCCACTGAGTAGTCCATCGTCAGAAACGAACGTCGTCGCCACCCATGATGCTGCCGAGAGCGCTGGGGTCCACTTGATGGGCGGAATTCCATCAACACTCGCTTATGCCACGTAAGCTGGGAGCCGGAGCAGGCTGCTTGTGATGGTGGTCCCACTCCAGAGCCGGACAAGCGCTGCCGGGTTGCACGAACCCGCACGCCGGCGGGGAAGGGCCGCGCCCTTGACCGGCAGCTGGGTACGTCCGCCCGTGCCCTTGCCGCGTACGAACATATGCGTCGTCGTGTCGGCGACCGGCCGGCCGTGCCGGTCTCCTCCAGAGCTCGGTCGCCGGCCGTGCACCGGCGAAGTTCTGGTGCTGTCCGGCCATGCTCACTGATCCTGCAGCGACTTCAGGAATGCCACTGTTCTGCTATACCATTGGAATGCCATTTTTACATGTACATGCAAGGATCGTTCAGAACAACTTTTGCAACACAAGCACACCGTAGCGATCGCTCTGCCACGGATAGATGTGACAAGAATCTGTAGTTCTGTACAAAAGCGGTAGTAGTCATATCTGTGCAAAAGTAGCCATGTACAAGGAAGCCTTCTGCTCCATGACTGACCACTGTGCAATCCACAAGCTTTCACTGGTACAGGCCCGACTCCATTGCCATGCTCCAACTCAGAAGGAATCTACCACTGCCCTGCAGGTGGTGGGGCGTGATACATCTGGCGACGCCCGACTTTTAGTTTACAGTTATGCACAGAAGATTAATCGAGCATCTTGTCCCGTGCATAAATGTGTACTACTACAGTCTTTTTATATTTCTCTCCTTGTTGGAACCCCAAAATGCTGGAAGTGCTAGAACATACTGGGATGGAGGAAGTACCCAATAAGTGATTACCCACCTGTTACGGCTTAGGTAACTTCCACCCCTCAATACAATTGGTAACATTTTCACATTATGCTGTCAGCAGTAAGTACTTGATAGTGTTTCACATAAGAGTCGACCAAGGAATACAACCTTCCATTTTCACCTTCCATTTTCTTAAGGATGAAACAACATTCTTTGACATTGAACACGAGCTATTGCTGTCAGTGCAAGAAAAGCGAAGAAAGCATACTCTTTAGATCATGGCGAACCCACAAGCTGTGAGATCCTTTGTTCCTTTCTTAGGGAGGCGATATGCTATACACGCACATGATTCAATTCAATGGGGAAGGAAACAAAAGAAAAACTGTCTCATTGTTTAGCTCAGAGTTTCTGTATATGATAGGACTAAAACAAAACCATCTAAGAAATTGCTTCCAGCATGTACATGTTAATCTTCCGCTATGGAGAAATCAAGGTGTAATTACAAAACTGTGCTGTTACATGTCACTGGAAGGCCTGCGAAAAAAAGTGAATAACGCCAAGTTCAAAAAATCATGAAGGCATACACATCAATCAAAACTGATCCAATGAGGAGAAAGAAGACACTACCAGCTTAATATTCGGCTTGGAAGCACCCTTTTGAACAGTTGAAGGGCTCTGCTGTTTGATGACTTCCTCAATTGATGATCCTTTTTCATGTACAAATTTCACAGATTCTGACAGCCTATTCAACAGATTGAACAATGCGATGACCTCATTTCGCTGTAGCTGCAGCTGAATAATTACCACGAAGGGACATTGTTAGCCCAAGAGAATATCTCAATGATTTCAAAGGTGGTCTCAGAAAGACAACACCATCATTTCCCGTAAATAAACAAGGCAGAACTAATTGTTCTGGTCTCATCCTCAAATCTAACATGCATAAGCCTGCTTTATTAACTACAAACAGTAACCAGCATTTCTAAATGAACAAAGACAACCTATAATTCAAACAGAACTGTTTTGACCAAGAACGCAATAGCATCAGGAGCTAAGATAGTACTGAGTAGGACCTAATGTAAGAAGAGTGTTTTACCGTAGCATAGACCTTATCAAATATACAGCATCCACCGCAAATATCATTATTGTTGCATAAAGAGAGCAAAACAAACAATATACCTGCTGATTCATATGGCTCTCTCGATCAACTGAGAAGAGAATTTTCAATGCAGTTCCAAGACCAAGAACTTGAAGCTTTCCCCATAATCGACACTTCTCACAACCAACACAATCCATGATCGCACTGAGGAAAAGCATCAAGATTGTAAGTTCTCAAGATAGGCATGGCACGAATGGAAAACATAAGAAATGTGGCACCCACCTAATATTTCTAAACTGCTTCTGAATCTCCTGCTTTAGCTCAGGACCATTTTCACCTTGCCAGAGTTTTGCTTCATCGAAAGGTAATGGGCATGCAGTTCTTAACTTGGGATTGTAAAGCAATTGTTTCACCAGAGATTGTGTTTTCAAGTCATCTTCAGGATTGCCAGTGATATACTCAGCCTGCTCAAGATAATCTGTTGCCTGAAACATTATCAGATAAAACTGTTATCTGCCACAAACTTAACTGATAGGTTGCCATGGCATGGCAATCCAATGCAAATCGAAGGGATTGGTTCACAAGTGGCAAACAAGAGAAAGAGATGGAACCTTTGTCACTGCTCGAAGAACAAACAGGTACGTGAAGTACAGATTTTGGACACGCTCAGGGTACTTCAGAACACGGTCATACAACAATGGAAGATTATGTCCCCACTGTGGCCATTTACAACAGGAATTGTCAAAACAACAATGAAAGTTTGATCGCATAAACACAAAATTATCGGGCATAGTGGAAGGCTATACCAAGTTAGTAGTTTCGTCAAGAAGATAATCATAAGCAATGTGCACCGAAATTGATGAGTGCAACCCTGAAATCAGCTTGTACAGTGCTTTCTTCTCCTGGCACATATCTTCAGAAGGATCTAAGATAAAATAGAGCAATTTGTAAAATTTGTGCTGAGATAATTCACCGACGCAGGAATGAAATACATGGCAAGATCATC
This sequence comes from Chloris gayana, assembly GCA_031894775.1. NCBI lineage: Eukaryota > Viridiplantae > Streptophyta > Magnoliopsida > Poales > Poaceae > Chloris > Chloris gayana. The sequence goes on along the minus strand of JAUNZO010005110.1, from coordinate 192,654 downwards.
TATTTTGCACGATATGTAGTGGGAATTATATATAACTAGAGGACTACAAGATAGACATAAGAAGAAAGAGGATGTAACAAGTTTTTCAGTACAAATCCACTGAACATGCCGACCTTTCATGCAATTGTATGTATGAATGGAAATAAAAGTAGGGCGGTTGAGATATAATAAAGTTTATAGATAAAAAGGTTGAGATAAAATTAAATGATTAGTAAATGAGCAAATGCAGAGAAAACACACTTACATTTTGGACAATTCTCTTTGTAGATCGAGTCCCATATCCTCCTTGCTGAATCACCAGTATAGCCAGTATAACGTTCAGGATTGAGTTGTAGATTAACATAAGTCATCTCAGCTGAATGGGCAGAAAAAAATAGACCACCATGAGTGATAGCAATAAAGAAGAAACAAAGAAGTAAACTTATAAAAGAATGTGAAATAAGATACCATTATCAGTCTCATCATCATTTGTCCATGGATTGTCTGTCTCAACCCATCCTTTGAAAACCCTGCTGTCAAGAGTTTTATCAACTGCAGCCTCAGGTTTCCCTTCTTGACAGATCATGCTATCTGGAGAAAGTCCATTATAAGGCTTCTTGAATTGCTCAGGAAACTCATTCTCTGGGCACTCACAGACGCTACAGTCTCTAAGCCGACACATTCCATCATCAGGCCAAAAAGGGCAGTCACACCATAATTTAACCTTAAAAATAGAAGGAGCAACCCCAAGACTTAGAAAAGATGAACCGTAAATTTAATTGGTTATTTATCGTGTGAATATTTGGGGGAAATTACATATATGTACACTGTGTAACATATAACTATATAAGCCAGACAAAATGACAACTACCAAGCACTATCTGGAGGGGAAAAAGCGATTAAACAAACCCTGCCATTCTTAAAGATTTTCATTTCTGCTCAATGAGTAATTCAAGCGATTTTATTACTGGAAATATATCAGCCAATGAAGTTATTTAAGGAAACAAAAAATGTGCATCAATAAATTCCATGTATGCAGAAAGAGGGGTTTGCAGCAGCAACATTCCCCTACCAATGATTTCCTGAATTATTACCCTCCCAGAGGTTACAAAGGTTTAATTTAGTTTACAAAGGAATAGGCAAATAGAAATGTGAAAGGTAACAAGAAGCTACTCTAGGATAGCTAACATGATATTCAGATGATCCTTGAGATAAGATCATGCACTATACTAATATAGATAGTTTCCCAAATCACAGCAGGCAATATTGCCATTGCGGGAGCTCTTCCACAACCAGTACGTTTTACCATAAGTTCTGCTTATTCGAGTCAATCAAATATCACTTTCATTTGATATGCGGTGTAGTTGATTTCTACAAATGTTAATCGCAGGACATAGGGAAATTTGAAAGTGATGTTTGAAACAGGCAGCATAGAATAGCACAATCTGATGAAGGGAATACACTAAAAAGAACTGAAATATAAATAAGCTGAAATGGGATCGATCGTTGCAAACAACACAAAGGATATCTCTATCAAATGCAGTGATCAAGCATGAATCACTCTACATTATAACATGCCTATCCTAACACTAGAATATCATGACATACATTTTTGTTAATTCATCTGATCAGCAAAAAAAACAAAAATCCATTAGCACTCACCTTGAAATATCTGAAGAAGGGCAGCTTAACGAGGTCCTGCAGTATCGGATGCAGGACTTCCTCGTTAATGGCGTCCACCGTCTCGTAATCACAACAACAATCCTCCACCATTCCTGTGTACTTCCTCGCGGACTGACCCAACCACACCACCCCGAGAAGAAAATCAGTCGAATCAGACTCCCAAAACACGCAATCAAAAATAAAAGGTAAGGGAGCGAGAAGCTCACAGAGCAGCCGCATCCTCCACGCGAGGAGGACGAATAGATGCCCGAGAAGCTGCCGGAGCTCAGGACTACGGCGAGAAGCGCCACGAGGACGGCACCCGCAGCCGCGTACCGCCACCGGCTCCGCCTCCGCCGCGGCTTGCCCTCACCCGCACCGGCCGCGGCGCCGTTCACGACGGGCGCTGGCTCGGAAGACATCGCCGCACCGGGGGGTCGAAACTTCTAGAAGCAAGATCTGAAGGGTTCGAAGAAATTCTCGGCCCCGTGTTCTAATGGCGGTCTGGAGGCACGGACCGGGGCGTTGGAATTTTAACGGTGATGGTACAGGCTGCCGGTATTTTAATAGTCCACGGTTGATTAGAGGAAATCAGTTTGTGCCTGTGATGTGGGCCACCCGGATTTGCTAGCAGTTTGGCGCTAAGCACCTGTTGTTTGGGGCAAAATCGCTACGTGCACCAATGGGTGCGGCTCTTACTAAGCTTATTCCCTTTTCCAAATTGAAGACTTACTAAGCTTATTAGCAAACACAAATCATTCATCCCTTCTTGGTGAGTAGTGCAAATGAACTAATCTGTCACCATTCAGAACTATTGTTTCCTAAACATCAAATACCAACAAATATTTTAAACATCTTTATTCTACCAAAAATCAAAGACATCAATCTTGGCTCGTTATCTGCAGTTGATTAACCAATATTCATAACTTTTGGTCCTAATCTATATGATGTAGTCTTAAAGAAATACGTATGTTATGTTGGCTTGATTTTGGTGTGTAGCGTATTCAGTCCACATAGTGCGTGTAGCAATTTGCCATAGGACTACCCAAGCCTTGGAATCTACGTGGAGACATCACTGGAAACCGCAGGCGCATCCAACGGTCGCCGTTAACGTACGTCCGATCGAACAGCCAGGAATGTCCCATTGACGTGGCTGGGGACCTGTGGGCCGTTGCTTTGACCAGTAAGGACATTGACCAACTAGCCGACGTCACGTTCAATCGCCGGAAGTCGCACGTGCACGGACACGGTACATGATTTCTTCGGGGCGAGGCGACCGATTTGCATCTAGAAGAAGCAAATGTATAAATGTATTTATCGTATTCTCTGTAAAAGACATGGTGTAAAAAGCAACAAAACTTTTTCAGGTGAATTAATCGGTATAAGTAGCATTTTACTCGACCCAGGCAGAGCATCAACCTATAAACAGTAATGGGGAATTTTCATTGTACTGATCCAAGCTAAAAGAAATCAGTTGAAACATATGAGGTTAGTTTTTTTTAGAACACGTGGAGTTAGTACTCTGAATGACGTGTCGACGATAAAACTAGGCCAGATCAGGCCCAGAGTTCAAGTACGACACTCCGGACCAATTAGGAACACCGTTTTGAACGGCCCGCATATTTTGTCATTGGGCCACAATTGGCAGTTTTGTATGGCAGGCCTCAGGGGCTGTGGGCTGGACTTTGCTTTTCTTGAACTCCCCGTTGTGAAGTTGTGATTCGTGCTTCTCGGGTCGGCCCAAAACACGAAAAAAAAAGCATGGCCCAGGAAGATCATCTGCAAAACTATGCAGGCAGCCTCTGCAGTGGTGTTTCTGTCTGGCGTGATCAAACAATGGTCCGAGTCTTGAAATTATATGGTTACGTAACCTAATATATGGATTGTTCAATCATCACCCTTCATCTATCGCGTACCCGCCAGAGCACCTTTGCATATTTGTCATTTTCAGTTTCTGCCTGAACTTTTTAGAATGCAGAAAAAAAAAGAGCAGAGAAGTTACTAGTTCCTGTACCTTGAATAATCAGAGGTGATGGGTCCGGTTTGACAACTTGTTCCCTAGCGAAACTAATCGTTTTCTTCAAAGAGAAAGAAGTCAATACGCATACTCCAAAATCCAGAATTCCACCAAGTACCGAATTGGCCATTCGATCGATCGAACGGGCACCCCAGGTTTAGTTTTCATAAATTCACAGGGGATGAAATACTTTACTGACAGTATTGTTCGAATATTGGGTGTGCCAAAGCTGGCAATCTTCCTGTAGAGGAAGTTGCAAAGGATTGAACCATCGGTCCACGGTAAGAAACCAAAGTCCAAACCTGTTATCATCCCTGGAAAAATTACAACAACAGAGGTACGTAGTGACTAGTGAGGCTCGCTCGGGTCGTGCAGTGCAGCATATCGTTCTCGCGTTCCAGTGTGAACCCACGAGTTGACCATGCCGGAAGCTCTGAACGGTCTATGGACTTGGAACGAGAGAAGTGAAAGGATATGCTATTTTAGTGCAAGCGCTGACGAAGAGGTTCGGTGTTTTGGCATCCGAAGCAAGCCCGATGGACTAATCCGGCAACCAGAGCCGCCGTGTAATTAGCAGACGCGCACGCGTCACCAACTCATGGCACCTTATATAATCCCATGGGCAAGTAGCCCTTGCAAGACACAAAGCACGAGAGAACTGGAGCACGAAATGGCCTCCGCGAAGCTGCTCTCCCTCACCTGCATCCTCCTCCTTTCCGGTACGCTGACAGCTTATAGCTCTCCGCGAACTTTCCTCGTCTGATCCATACCTGGCTCTTGGTATTATTCGAGACGGGTTCTTGCATATGCTTACTGATCTCGATGCGCTCGGACAAATTGTGCAGGGCTCGTCGTGCTCGGCGAGATCAAGGGGACGGCGGCGGCGTGCGAGGTGCAGTGCATCCAGGGCGGCCACATCACCTGCGACAACTACCCGTATCAGGAGCTGGACGGGTGCGTTTGCGAGTGCGCGCCCAAGGACGGCGTGAACTGCGTCCTCCACCTCGACCACGGCCCGGCGTCCAACTGCCCAGCGCAGGTGCAGAGGCTGGACTGAAAAATACCACAAGCCCGTTCGTGATGTTTGTTTTGGCGAGAGTTGAATAGTGTTTGTTTCTTTGGTGAATAATGGATTTGATAAATCTCAGGGGTTAAGGGATCAGTATGTACCTTAACCTTAATTTCAAGAAGGAAAAAAAATAAATTGATTTGATGCAAGATATCGGCTGTGATGTGTACGATTGCCCACCACCGAGACTGTTTCTGTATGCTGTTAACCGATCAGACTGCAATAATATAAAGTCAGCAGTTAACTATCTCCATGCGTCGCCAAGCACACTAGCCCACTTTCAACGCCGGAAACAATAAAAAATGTGACGGTCCAAGATCCTGTGTGAACTCTACCAGTTGACTAATCTGGGGCGGTCGACCACGGTATCGGCGCCATGCAGCGGAGCAGTGGTTAGCGACGGATGTGCTAAATTAGGTGAAGTTCAGCTCTGACAAAATACTGTGGATGATGATGGCAAATCTGGTCTTCGAACATCCGTGGCAAATCTGGATGCTAATGTCAAGATCGAGCCACGCGATTACCACGATTCGTGTCCGCGAGGCAGAAGAGTTCCCGAACTGACAGTTCTGCTGAAGAAGCAGCACCTGGCGGCACATTTTCAGGAAGGAAAGGAATTTTTTAGAAGAAAAGGAAGGAATAAAAATAGATCGCGATAATTTGGCCCATTGAGGCGAACGTCAGGGACCCATTGGGCCAGCCTATAAACCTTAGCCCACCAAAAGGCCACTGCAGCAAGAACGACATGTCCTGCTTGGTGATCACTATCGTTTTTTTTAGAACACTCGTCACTATCTGTCTTATACTAAACTCTGTAAAAAGTTCACACAGATCGTAAAAGGAACTTCCGTACTGATTACTGCAACGATCCTTCCGTGATTTTTGCTTAGAGATAGCCATTTCCTTTCTTGGATCCCCCGTGTGTGATCTTCGTGATCTCGTCCATGTGACGGGCGGTGAATCACAGGCCATGAAAAACCTCGACTGCACTAGTGCCTACGAGGACGCCAGTACTACCTGGTGAAGGGCGACCTCTTGGCACTTGCTATATATAAGGCCATGCTCTACGCAAGTTAGTTCCAACATAGGAGTAGATTACTAGTGTACCAAGCAAGAAGCAACAAGAAGCATGGCCCGCGTGAACTTCTCCGTCGCAGCCGCCGTACTACTCTCCGGTAGATCGATGCTCTCGGCCCGTCTCATAAACTACATTCCGTTCCTACTTTTTGCATCATTAGTATAATCATGGCAATTGTGTAACCATTGACTGACTGAAGACGGAAGAGACGGCCATTGCATTTTTCTCACGCATGCATCATTTTTATTTGTGTGTGTTCCGTCGTCTCAGGTCTTCTGATACTTGGCGCTGTTACGCCGGCCACCCAAGCCGCAGTCGCTTGCACTACCATCATGTGCGCGCAGGGGTCGTACATGACGTGCGCCAACATGCCCGGGCAGTACTTCTACGGGTGCGACTGCCGTTGCAGCGCGCCGCCGGGGTGCACCGGCTGCACCCTCCAACCCGGCGCCGTCTACCCTCCATAGTGCTGGCTGCTGAAGACTGAAGGGGACGGCTTTAATTTTTAATTGGCTGCGGCCGACGATGAATGCTAGATTATGCTGTAGTAATAATGAAGAGCACGCGCAGGTGCTCACAGCGTCTTGAGTGACTGTGTTTCACTTTCACTGCATAGTTGCCAGCTTTCAAATGCAGTTTTTAATTTTCAATGTGAAAAAAATAATGAAGTGTTGCAAGGTCCACGTCAGCCTCGAAATTAATGGAACTGACAAACGAACTTGCTTAACATGATCTCCGTGATGTTCAATCACTACCAATACTTTTCTACTCCGTTCTGAAATTGATGTCATCATTGATTTTTTATGTTATGTTTAACCATTCCTCTTATTCATAATATTAATTTAAATGTGTATATTTATAAGTTACACTATTAATTTTTTTATAAGTGATAAAACAAACTATAACAAAATATTTAATAATTTTTTATTTTTTTAAATAAGATGAATGTTAAACGTAACTAGAAAAATCAACAACATCAATTTTAGAACGGAGAAAATATCTAGCATGGTCCACCAGTTTTGTCCTCTGCTTTGATGAGGATCGAACAAGAAGTGATTGTTTCTAAACAGGCACACAATTTACTTTCAAGCATTGCATTTTATCTGGCCATCACATTTACTTGCATTTTAAGTAACCGGAAGTAATTTGGTATTATAGCTAGACGTTCTTCTTCTTCTTCAGGTTTTAATTGACCATCTATAATAACATTAACTTTTGTTTACAGTTTAACACCGGCAACTTCTATTACGTTTCATGTCTCCTCAGATCGTTGGATAGTTGTTTGTCTGGTGACCCGCACCAAGTTTGTGCTCAACCAGCCTGGTGCGGACTGCGGAGTACATGCAGAATGATCGTTCCTACAATCTGAAACTGCCCAACAAAACACCGACAAGTTTTGAATGAACCATGTTGCTGGAAGTAACAAAAAGGGAAGAGACTGTATCTGGTGAAGGCTAATCAACCCTTCTCCAGTCCTCCGCTCCTCGCCTTCCTATATAAGCACAGGCTCCATGCAATAGTTCAGCGCACGGCACTAACTAGCAAAGCACACACTACCTTAGCACAGCAAGCATGGCGTCCATCAACTTCTCTGTCACAACCGTCATCGTCCTCTCGGGTAAGCCTTCTCTCCGGCGCTGCTCTGCTCGAACCATTTCGCTGTGAAATTCACATTGCTGGCGACCTAGCTACAAGTAATGAGATGTTTTTTGTTGGGGTCCTCTCCTGTGAATCAGGTCTTCTGATATTGGGAGGTGTTGAGACCACCGAAGCAGTCTGCTCTGTCATGTGTGCGCAAGGGACGTATGTCACCTGCTCCAACAGGCCTGGGCAGAACTTCACCGGGTGGTGCACCTGCGATCAGCAGTGCGCGCCGGCGGGCTGTGGAGGATGCCGCGTCCACCTCGCCGACGGCTCCATGATGCACCGCTGAAAAACGATGGCCTTCCGCCAATTTTGTCATGTGCAACCAACAAAGATCGATCTGTTTCCCTTTACTCTACACGGCAAAATAAAGCTTAAAATTAACATTGTCAGTTTCTTGCATAGTGTATCTTGCTCGTATAATCTGTGCAGAATCTCGGTTTGTTCTATGAAGCTGGCTTCTGGAATTTTGCATTTTTAAAATAAATAGTAATTGGTAACTGAATGCATATATTAGATCAAATTATTACTCCATACCAACAATACCGTATTGGAATTAGTGAAAGATAATTCCAAATTTGCACCAGTGAAAAAACAAAAGCTGAAACTGAACTAAAATAATCCAAACTCGGCCTATTTGCACGAGGTCCCGACTCCCGAGTCCGAGTTGAATTCAGCATACCAGAGCAGCCCTTGCTGCACAATCATCTGTCTTGTAATTCACAGTTCACAAATATGGTCAGATACTCTACTCGCTAAAAAGGAAGAAAAAAATGGTCAGATGCCCAGATATTACCCATGAGTTTGAGCTTCGAGATCAAAGTCATGTTTCTATCAAAGATGCATTGCAAAAGACCACAAAACGTTTACGTTTGCAGTGATTTGTTAGCTGCTGAATATTGTTACACTGAATATTTGACATGCCACAATTTATTCAGCTAAAATCTTTGATAGAGCTTTCATACTTTTAGTTATATTAGACTATATAAAGACGTGTGATAATATTTTACTACCAACCAAACAAGGTAATTACATATATGCAACAATGTCAAATAGATAATTACCGTGTTATAGCAACAATTAATTAACAAATCAGGCCATTGGTAAACTCAACCCAAGTCAACGTCCCTCTTTTTTCGGAATGATACCAAGTCAACGTCTTGCCTTGCGATTCTCGAGACACATGCCTGGTGCCTGATATAGAGACACTTGTTAACCCGACGGAAATGAGATATCGGCTATTGAATTGGCATTTCCAGCTTTGACTTACAGAGAAGTCAATGACTGCTCTTGTGCCAAACTTGACAAGAATTGGGATAAGGGTAAAGCAAGTACTACATACTCGCTTCTGATCATGCATGCATTTTCATCCACTGCATCCAGGTCTTTTATATTGCTGTCAACTTGCATTGAATCCCTTCATCTTGAAGGACAAGCTAGATCATGAAAAGATTCGCCATGCCACCATGGTATCTAGATCTGCAGTGCACACATTAAGTGTCACTGCTTTCGTCATTACTTCTCGAGATCAGTCTGAAGTCCGCTTGACCATCCCTAAAGCTCTGAATGAACATCAATTTAACGTGTTTGAATAAGTAAAGGTTGGGCAAAAAAAAGGTAATCCTCCATGTTTGCTCTTATATCTCAAGTTTGGAAAATCCCACACTAGTTGAAGGAAAAAAATTAAAGAAAATTTACCCACTATTGTCATTATAAAAGAAATTAACCAAAAATACGTCTATACATGATTTAAAGTTTATCCACCAGTACTATTTAAAATAACTAAAATATACATATCCATTTTTATAAGTCACACACTTAGATCAGAAAAAGGAATCTCACATTTGTTCTCAATCTATAAAAATTCCACCGCCAATGGAAGAAAAATGGGAATAAAAAGTTACCTGCTACTATTATTGTAAAACATTAGCTGAAAATTCTCCGATATGTGATTCTAAAATCACTCACAGTTATCATTATATAATTTCTAAAATATTCATATCAAAATTTATGAATTAGACACTATTGCCATTGTGTAAATAATCAGTCACAATAATTGATAAAAATAATTTAAGATGTATCTAAAATAATACAACATTAGATATAGTAGATTATTGTCCCTCTAAAGTACCATAATTTCTACTGTAGAAAATAGCTAAACTATTAATTTTAGATTATCACTACAACCATTACATAAATAAACATCCAATGGGTGATAGAAAAATTAGATATCAAAATATGAAAGGTTATATAGCATCGCATATTGTTTGATTATTACCCTCTAAAATTACCATCATTGACATTATAAGAAATAGCTAATATATATATATGTAAATTTATAAGTAGAAAATATCCTGCTACCTAGGGTGGCAGGTCCCAGCTATGGAGGAGTTGTGTTATACTTGTGGGGCTGTTTTAATGCTTGTGAGAGTTGTTGTTATGGCTGCAGATTCTTTCAGTATTGTTGCGAGACCTTTTATTATAGTTGTGAGGATCATTGTTATAGTTGTGAAAATTTTCATTACGGTTTCTGGGTTGTTGTCTAACTGGGGGTAGCTACCCGTGGGTACAAAATTTGACACTCATTTATAAATTACCATTATATCAATAATCATTTAGATAAGATGATAGAAATATAACTTAATTAGATACAAAAGATAATGCATAGTATTAGACGTTGTTAGACTATTAATATCAGGCATCAGCCACTTAAATGTATCAGTCAGGTTACTGCTAGTATCTCTATTATGCTTAACCAACCCGACTGGCAGGGCCCGGCTTCCTTGTATTGTATGGCTATATAAACCCACAATCTGCAGCATTTGAAACGCATCACGATCAGAGCGAACTGAACCGGAGAAAATGGCCTCCATGAAGCTCTCCATAACCCTCATCCTCGTCCTCTCCGGTACTCTGGAATCAGCATGAACCTACCAGCTCTTTTCTATTCTTGTATACATGTGGACTGGTTCCTCGAAACTCGTCTCTGAGCTTGAAACTTCGGCGAGTTCTGAACTTCTGAATTCTGATGGGTTGGATGATGCAGGGCTCGTGGTGTTCGGCGAGATCGGAGGGGCGACAGCGAGGGCGGCCAAATGCACGGTGCAGTGCATCCAGGAGGGTACATAACCTGCGATAACTACTCCCAACTGGACGGGTGCGATTGCCTGTGCGCGCCCAAGAACGGGAAGAACTGCGTGCTCCACCTCCAGACGGGCTCCACCTACAATTGCACGGAGCAAGCATAGAGACTAGACTGGTTGGAGATGTTACACGCTTGTGTTCCTGCTGTTAGTTTGTGTGTCTCGGAGACTACCAATCAAACGGTGTTGCTGAATAATTAGTGACTTCTTCTAATTAGGTCGGAATTAATCCATGGAAAAGTCCCAACAGAAACCCAAGCCGGGGATTCCATTGTTGCTAAATCTAAAGGAGAGCGGATTTTGAGTGGACGTACGTACTCAAAGTATATTCTGATCCATGATCTAAAATCCTGAAGTGCTTGAGTGATCCATTAAGGCGTATGAAATCTGAATTCTGAAACATAAATCGTGACGTTTGCTTTGATGCAAGATATTATCACAGATGATGTCACGTATGATATACACAATCTGATACTCTTCAGTTCAGATCCATGAGATTAGTTTTTCGTTTCTTGATCGTCTCAGTAACTTCTTCCGATGACCTCATTTCAAATTTTGGCCGCCCTAAATGCACATATTCTGGTAGAAACTTGAGTACGTAGCCACTGACCAAATGTCAAACACACCCCAAAACAGTAACTTATTGTTCACGATCCAGTGTGAACTCGATCCACAATTTGACCAATTTGAGTTTTCTAGTAATTTTACTGGCCTAATATCAAGGCTAGTTTCATTTTCCGGTAAGATGTCTAGTAAAATATTTCATTGTTGACTTACGCCAAAACTTGTAGTTAGGGGGTTTACTAATGCAGCACAACTCAACAAAACCGGGAAGAAAATGTATCTGGTGAAGGTTAAACCTTCGCCATTTGCTATATAATCTCAATCTCTGTGCAGGATCTGAAGATAACTATTAGACAGTTGTACACTACAGTCTGAAGGAATGGCCTCCGACAACTTGTCCCTCCTCGTTCTCATCTCCGGTAGATACCCCCAAGGCCCCAATCGACCGTTAATTTCAGATTGCTGTTCCTCCAGTTCATGCATATTAGCTGATAACACTTTTTTCTCTGTGTCTGTTTTGTAAATGAAGGGCTTCTGATACTGGGGGCGGTAGTTGAGGGATCAGGATCCTCTGCAAACTGCAGACAATCCCAATCCGTAGTTGAGCCTGCTGAAGCTATCTGCACCGTCGCCTGCGTCAAAGGAGCGTACATCACATGCATAAACTACCCTGGCCAGCAGCTGTACGGGTGCGCATGCCACTGCGCGCCGCTGGACGGCAAGCGCTGCGTCGTACACATCCCTGGCCGCAAGGCTCAGCGGTGCTGGAAATGCGGGTGAACAAGAATACAAGATATGTTCAGTCCTGCTTTGTGTTTGCTTGAGTGTGTTGTTCAAGTGTGTCCCAAGATGCCAATAGGCTGTTATCAAAAAAAAAAAAAAAAAGCCAATAGGCTAGGGACCAGCTGTGACTAGATTATTGGTGACTTATATTCCTTCGTAAATCATAATGGATTCTCTGTTTCTCAAATAGGGCCCTGTTCGTTTCCTGTCCTCTAAAATTTAACACTGTCACATCAAAGAGAATCTTACTATTTATGACTATTTCGATCAATTTAATGACAAAACCCTATTGACAGATTGATGTTAATTTTCGAGATGAATCTAACGAGCTTAATTAATTTATGTTTTGCTAAAGTGATTCTACGAGTAACTGTCTTCTAATCATGACTTAATTAACCATATTAGATTCGTCTCAGTAAATTAGTGTAGGGGCTCGTAATTTATTTTATAATTAAACTTTATTTAGTACTTATAAATAATAAGATTCTTTTTGATGTGACAGCTATAAAGTTTAGACCCTAGAAAACGAACACACCCTAGGTAATGGATTATGTGTGGACTTATTACAACCTCTAGAGATTCTGTGAGGAATCCCTGACTTCTTTTCTTTTGAATCTGAGGAATCCGTGACTTGAGCAGACCTGAAGCTCTCGTCCGTCGAGTTGCAGAGGAAACAATGGCAGTATATGGTATTTTAATGCGTTCGAAAAAGGCAAGACTGGGCTTAAAAAATTACAGACAACTAAACAAAACCAAATGGAGTGAGTAATATAATACAAACTGAAGTCTGGGGTTTACCATATCTTAAAACAAAACTGGGAAGTAGAGTCTGAATCTAGTGGAGGCTAAACTTTCCCCATTTTCTATATAAAACAAGTTTCGGTATGGCGACAGAGTGTCAAGTGTGCTAGCTTAGTTGATACCACTACACTGCTGCTGCTGCTACTGGCTGTTGACCGCATAGCTACTAGCGGCATGGCGTCCATCAACATCCCCCACGCGGCCGCCGTTCTCATCTCCGGTAGAGGCTCCATTTCACAATTCATCTTCCATTTGCGCGTTCGCTCCAGATCAAACATACTTTGACAAAAAGATTTTTTGTGCCTCCTGCTAATTAGGACTTCTGATACTGGGAGCCGTGGTTGAGCACACTGAAGCAGTCTGCAATGACTCCTGCGTGAGGAAAGGGCATATAACGTGTAGGAACTACCCTGACCAGAAGATCCCCGGGTGCCACTGCATGTGCGCGCCGCCGGACGGCAGGCGCTGCGTCGTCCACATCCCCAACGGCATGGCCAAGCGATGCTGGAGAAACCGGTGAAGAAGGCTTGCTTCCAGTTCTCCTGTTTGCGCGTGTGTTCTTCATCAGGTGATACTGAGCAAACAGGACCTGCTGCTTGTTATCCGATCCAGATTCGGTCTTGCTTGTGTGGCACTGTTCGATTCATTCTTGAAGCTTTTACTGTCGTTGACAGCGCAAAGAAAATTTTGAAATGTTTCAAGATGCCATTCTGTAGATGTGAACATGTGGTTGCCTACTTTCCTGGAAGCTCTGTAGCTGAACCTATGATTTTTGTATGGTTATCCTTCCTTGAATTGAAGTAGATCCTGATGTGAACATAGATAAGGTCTAATTAGGCAAGTACTACTCAAATTTGGCTCAAAGTAGGCACGCATTTTCAGCCGTTACGTTGCATCGAGTTCCTGCACTGTGAACCAGTGCGGGGCAAAAAATAAAATTAAACAGATCCGCCATATCTATTGGTTTTGGAGACGATGTATCCTTCTGCCGACGTACGCACCAAGGTTCACAGAACCGGATTGACCAGACCGATTTTGAACCGGAAAACCGTCGGTTAACAGATTAGCTACAGTAGATAGCTACGGTTTTCTCGGCTAATCGGTCAAACTGCCCGGCTTCCGGGACCGGTTTCCCGGTCAACCGAGATAACTGGCCAGTTTTCACCGGTTTTGTGAACCATGGTACGCACTAGACAGCTAGTCATCGTCCAACGGTTCGAGAACTGAGAACCTTAGCCAATCAGCGAGAGGCAGAATAGTTATTTCAACACATTACGAGAGGGTCCATGGGTGCTCCCCAGTGGTGAGATGTGATGTAATCATGAACTTGAACGAGTATCTATCCCAGTTCTCCAAGCACCTTAGGTGCTTTGGTGCTCCAAACAAAAGATGAACATAAAAAAAGTGCAAGAAAAATTAAACAAGAATATAAGTGCATAGTTTACATTGTCATATACAATCATCCAATGTTATAGTTGCAATAAAAACTTTTACAATGAACAATAAAATAAGAGAAAATCAGGTTCAACAGGTGCGGGTTGGAACTATTCATCTAACCTGCAACCCGCCAATGTTTCAATGCAGATTCCTCTTTTTCATTGCAACTTGCATAAGTATTGTTTGTATCTATTTTTTTCACACTGTATATGACAGTGTGCACTATCTTAAGGTATTTTTGTTCTAATTTTTCATGACTGTTTTGTATAGTATTTTGATCGTGGGAGCATGAGAGCATGTAATCCAGTGGAAGCACTAGGTATGTTATGTAACTTGAACAGTGTACCTTTGTTTTTTCACTTACAACGCATTGAGGCAGAATCTTTGACCCTAGAACTCTGGAGAAAAAAAAGATCATGCTAAGGGACGTAGTTTATCTCATCCCAATGCGTTCCAACGAAGGAAAGTGTAAGAAGTTCTAAGACCTTTGCTCCAACTTGTAGTTGCTAATGGACTATTGTAGCATTGTGTGGCACTTCACGACAGAATATACCATGGCATCAGCGCAGATCATCAGAGAAGGGTTCAGCGACGCTGAGTTGAGCAGTGGACGGATAGCACGTTAGATCGTTCGTCAGAGAAAGCGGCCTTTCCTCTGCGATGAGCTAGCTTCTGCATATAAATCCATCGATCTGCGAACATACACTAGCACGGTTTGTTGAACAAAAGAAGAAGAAGAAGAAAAAACACTAGCACGATAAAAAAAACAAAGCAAAAGTGAAGGGAGAACAATGACCACTACGAATCTCTCCTTGGCCTTCATCGTCCTCCTCTCGGGCTCGCCTCAGCTCCTCTATTCTTGTCTAACGGAACTTGATCTGATGTGATGTGATGCATTCTGAAGTCTGAACTTTATCTGATGCGTTGGGTGGTGCCGATGCAGGGCTCGTCGTGTTCGGCGAGATTAGCGGCACGGCGGAGGCGGCGTGCGCGGTGCGGTGCATCCAGGGCGGCTACATCACCTGCGACAACTACCCGGGGAAGCAGCTGGACGGGTGCGCTTGCCAGTGCGCGCCCAGGAACGGCAAGAACTGCGTGCTCCACCTCCAGCGCGGCCCGCCGTTCAACTGCCCGACGCGGGCGTAGAGACTGGCTGGAGATAGGACATGTAGCGTTCCTGCTGCTTGTTGTATGTGAGCCGAACACGATCAGTGTTACTGAATAATGAGCTGTATCTTTTGCTCTGATGGAAGAGAGATCAGCTGTGATGTCGCGCATGATACCACCGTTCGACGCTCTTTAGTTTAGACGTACGACGCATGTGATTGATCATTTGATCGTTCGGTTCACTCTCTTCTTGTTCTTTTGACCGGTCAGTCAGTAATCTACCTCATATCAATTCTTTTGAACGGGTCCACTTCAGATTTTCAATGCCCTCTGCAAGCGCATACTAGCAGAGTATTTAGCTAAGATCCAGTGTGAACTCGACAGGTTGACCGATTTGAGTGGTCTACCTGCAGGATATGGTATTCTAAGCTATCGGAGCTCTGCTGACCGGAACTTCGAAATGCATCACACTCTGGAGCTCTGCTGGCAGTGGCAAGTCCGAACCCCTGCAAAACAAGCAACGCTTGGAGCCGACCCCTTCGTCCAACGCATGAGCTTACGTCAGAGATCAAGTCAACCGCTCGCCGCACGTTCGTACGGCGAGTCATCGGAAGCAGCGGATCCGGATGGTTCAGCTGAAGACGGATAAGTGGTGGCTGCGGCTCTTCCGCATCTCCTCGTTCCTTGCGGTATATAGACCCCAGTCGCGAACTGGCTTTCCACCTGCTCGAAATATCACACAGCTAGCTATAGCTACAGAAGAAGCATGGCTGCCTCGATGAAGCTCTCGCTCACCTTCGTCCTGCTCATCTCCGGTACACAACACTGCAAGCTCTGCGTCGCCCACATTCATTTTTTTTTTTTGCAACTAATTAAGTAAGCGTTCTAACCGGTGGAGGAGCGTCTTCCAGGGCTTGTCGTGCTGGGCGAGGTTGGAGGTGCCAAGGCGGTGGACTGCTCGTTGATCCGGTGCAAGCAGCCCGGGTACATCACCTGCGACAATTACCCGGGGAAGCTGGACGGGTGCGCCTGCATCTGCGCGCCGGAGGACGGCAAGCGCTGCAAGCTCTACCTGCAGGACGGCAGCACCAGCAAGTGCGACAAGAATAAATACTGAACAGCCCAGCTGATGGGGCAGCGCGTCTCTTGGTTTCTAGCCTTATTTCGGATTGAATAATGTCTCGAGCGTAACAGAGGTGTCCCCTTTGTCTGTCTTCATGGATGCATGTGTATGTGCCCAAATGTTTATGCGGGAATTATGTGAACAAGAATAGATGCATCTTGCCTTAAGAGCGTGGCTGCCTTGTGAGCTCCTGGCGGTGACCAAACAAATAACCACCATGCTATTTGAAAAGCCTTAGACCCTGTTTGTTTCCTAAGCAGATCATTTAATCTGGATTATTGATATTGGGTTATATAATCTAGATTATATAATTCACATTACATAATCTAGAGGAAGTGTTTGTTTACTTAGATTATTGTTGCATGGATTATTGTTTATAGATGCGAGATGACGAGAATACCATTAGCTGATAAAGATGACAGTTAAAATTATTTATATGTAATGAAATTGAACGAAATTTGTTTCTATGAATTCCGGTATGCTAAGGCTTGAGAGAAGGTTTCTTCGACACCGTCGCAATTAGGAACCTCTATTGCATCCGTTTTTCCAATGGATCTGAGAGTAAATTGCAAGAATTGAAAGATTGGATGGATTTGGGGAAGATGAAGGCATAGGAAGGAAAAAGAAAGGGAGGAAGAAGAAATAGTCGAGCCGTCGGGGTTGAGGCACGTGCCGAGAGAGGTGGGGTCTATTGATAGCAAAAGTGGGTAATTTTATTCAATTAGACAAGGGTAGTGGGTCTTTTGTCAAATAAACTGAAAATAAACACCTCTTGAGGTTCTTATTAGATTATGATAATCTCACCAAATAAATTGTCTTGTTTGTTTATCCCCCTAATCTAGCCCTAAATAAGTTGAAACAAACAGGCCCTTACATTAACATGTACAAAAATATCAAAAGTACAATTACTATCCTTTCAGCGTACTAGCCAATCTTCAGGAAAAAAAAAATCTCCTCAAATAATGCTGTGGATCAGTACTCAAGAGACCTACAATGTCAACACGACAAAGTCAGCAATGATACAAGTTACGTAAAATCAAAGTCAATTTGCTGACTGAAGAGGCTGTGCCCAACTTCACACAAAATAAGTACTACAAATCTTCAATGTTTTACACTTTCTCCTACGAAGCCAACCTAATCCGTTTTGACCAAAGCTTCCTATAAAACAGAAAGCTCGGGTAGACATTGCACGAACTGAAGCCAGAAACCATGGCCGTCAACAAGCTTGTTCTTCCAGTGCTGGTTCTCCTGCTGTGCGGTGAGCCGCCTCTACTCTGCCTACCTTCCTTCTCGTTCCAACTCTTCTCTGTTGTCATGAATGGTGTGTTCTTCTTTGTACAATGGCAGGGCTCATGGTGAACGGCTGCTGCATCAAGGGGAGGTTCTGCGCCGCCGTCTGTCTGAATGCGGCGTACATGACGTGCAAGTCCACCGGCGACCAGCACCTGGAACCTGCGTGCAACTGCTGCGTCGTCGCAAACAAAGGCTGCACCATCTATCTGACCGATGGGCAACCTATGAAATGCCCTTGAAGTTGAAGATATGAAAACTGAAGAATATTTCCGTGCTCTGTTTCTTGCATGATCATAAAAGAATGTTACTTCAGAACATCTTGCTGTTTGAATAAAATAAAGACTTCAGTCGTGTATGTGACTTTCTGAAAAAAATAAAGTTCATTCGTAACGATTCAGTAGCACAGCATGTGTGACTTCACCGGGAGACATGGCCAATGATTTCAGTTGGGCTATGCAGTGCTAAATTTACAGGAATATTATAATGGAAATAAATAGCGCAAAAAGAAAACGCTGTAATATAGCTTACAAAACATCAAAATTTGATCTATAACATTATAACAGCAAACTTCGTTTCCTTAATGAAACAAAAAACTGTTTCATCTACAAAATACAAATTCCTGGAAACTAATTTTGTCATGACCTTTTGGACTTTGGAAATTTGTTTTAGACACATCGCCCACACAATGTCATACATTTGTAGTGCTCCCTCCATTTTTAATCCATTTTCTCATGAAACAAACATTTTTATATTCTTTGACTATTATCATTTAAACGCTTGAACTGTTTGATAACATTAAATGAAAGTCAGTTTCATAATCAGTACAAACCTCCGTTTCAATTTGGTTGGTTGAATGAAATAGGACTAAGGCCAGTTGTCTCAGCGCGTAATTTCAAGTCACCGTTTTCAATAATGTCACATCATCTCTAGGGATATGATTTGATGGATGAAACGACATCTCTCAATGCATAATCTAATGATTTCATAAATAATATATAATTAAATTGTTATATTCAGATTGGTTAAAACATTTTGGCACAAAACTTTATGCTTATAATATTTTAAAAAACATTATGCTTTCAATGGAGATTTCTTCATACAATGAAACTATACTAAATGAGTTTCATCCCCATAAAACACATTTGCTCTATTCCATCTTAACTGCTCTTGACATGTTAACTTTTTTACTGATGTATCACCTTATCTAATATTGATAAGACCTCGTTAAGACTGCCTACGGTAATGTTTGTTGATTGAGCAGGATTTAATTAGTACATGGAACATCCTAGATGGTGCAAGTAGTATTTTTGCTCGTTGTATTCATGTATGATGAGGTGATGTGGCATTATGTTTAGCTACTTATAAAATAATTTTATTACAGCAACATGTAACTTAATTATTTATAATTGCAGTTGCATATCAACTGTCAATAATTGCCAAAATCACTAAATAAATGCTAATTCTTAATTATACTTCATTGTAATTTTTTTAGTCACGCACAGAGCTAGGACTACGGAAGCACCAGTTCTGTCATCTTAATTTCCACCATCGCTACGTGGCTTGTGCCATTTACCCGAAACTTACCTCTTCGATTTGCAATGATCAGACTTAATTATTACGTACTTGTGAACGAACTATGCAATTATCAGACCGGGCATCACCGGATGCAGAATGTGGGTGCATTTGGAAATCCGGCCGGTCAGCTGAGCTCGGATAGCTTAGAATAACATATCATGCGTGTTGGTAGACCATTCAAATCGGTCAGATTGTCGAGTTTACACTGGGTTTAGTGAATAATAGATACTAGTATGTTACTGTTTTGGAGCATTGACATTTGGCTACTGTATATGTACGCAAAGTCTCTACCGAGATACGCGCATCCAGTGCCGGGCATTGAAAATTTGAAACAACATACATGTAGTCTTTCGGGACGCGATTGGTTGGTTGTATATGCGGTGGTCAAGGCTTGAAATATCGCAACAGTAGCGGTTTTTTATTTTCGTCAAAAAACCAGATGGTAAATCGAAAAGGTCGAGCGGTTTTCAATTTTGCTATGGTACCACGGTATAGGGAAATGCAATCCCCGAAGGCACACCTCTTTTTGATTGTTGGAACATATCGTGATTTGTGCTATAGGTCCCCGTTAAGAGGAAATAAAGCGCTGAAAAAATCTCTGTCTTGTCTCAGCAGATGTAAGAAGTGATCTTCAGGGTAGCTCGCGAGGAACGAAAGCGAATCTTGTTTCTTCGGAGCCTAACTCGTTTGATGCTGCTAGCGGTGCCAGCCTCGGTTGGGAAGGCAACCAACGATTGCATCCATCAGAACTTAACAGCAGGGAACGTGACATCACAGCCGATCTCTTGAATCAAAGCAGTTTATTATTTTTCTTTCTTCAAATGAAGGAAATAAGCGGTACATACTGATCCCGCAATCATTCAGAATTGAGATTAGCAAACCCATTTACAGCAAATAAACAACACTCTTCGACTCACGCGTAACAAACACATCACGAACGAGCTTGTGGTGTTTTTCAGTCCAGCCTCTGCACCTGCGCCGGGCAGTCGGACGGCGGGCCGTGGTCGAGGTGGAGCACGCAGTTCACGCCGTCCTTGGGCGCGCACTCGCAAACGCACCCGTCCAGCTCCTTGCCCGGGTAGTTGTCGCAGGTGATGTGGCCGCCCTGGATGCACTGCACATCGCACGCCGCCGTCCTGCCGATCTCGCCGAACACGAGGAGCCCTGCACGGCAGGCATCAGATCAAGTTCAGAACACAACGCCCAAAGTCAAAGCTCAAGGTCCGGTCTCCACTCTCCACCCACGAGAAGGACTACGACTACCAGAACCACATCCATGTACGTATTGCACAAGAACAGAGGAGCTCAGGTGAGGTGAGTTTCATGCGGTGGCATACCTGAGAGGAGGATGAAGGCGAAGGTGAGCTTCATGGAGGCCATTTTCTCGGCTTCACTTCCTCTTTGCTTTGATCGCGCTGTAATGTTCCCAAGGGATGCTGATCCTGATCGATGGGTTTATATAGAGAAATAGCCGGCGATGGTGAGCGTGCAGGAAGTAGCCAAGTCACCAAAGAACTTCAAGATAAAAATAGTGATCATTTTTTTTACTTGACCATTAAGGATACCGAGCGCACTCTGAATCCTGTGGAATGTGGATCACTGTTCATAGTCTTACCACAAAAAGTCAACTGGAGAAAGTCAGCAAAATACACGTCACGCAGAATCAAACTGATTTGTTTGACTGAACAGACCGTATTCCCACCTTGCCAAAATCAATACAACAAATCTTCAGTACATGTGAAATACTAGTATGTCTCCTCCAACTGAAGAGGTTGCGTCAGATCTTCTATATAAACATCACTCCTGCAGTGTTTGCACACATACTGCAGGAACAGAAGCCACAAACCATGGCAACCAACAAGCTTGCTTTTCTCCTGACTCTTCTGTTATGCGGTAATCGCCTCTACTCTCTACCTGCCTGCACTCCAAATCTTCTCTCTTGTCATGTATGAGTGGTGTTTCTTCTCTGCACAATGGCAGGGCTCGTGGTGAACGGCTGCTGCACCAACAACGAGGAAGGGAGGTTCTGCCCCTTATTCTGCCTGAATGCGGCGTACATGACGTGCAAGTCCCATGGCGGCAAGCGCTTGGAACCTCCGTGCAATTGCTGCTCCGTCGAGAAGAAAGGATGCACCATCTATCTCACCGACGGGCAACCGGTGCAATGCACTTGAGGACCCGAAGACTGGAGAATGTTAACTCAGTGTTTCTTGCATGATGATCTACCATTAATGGTAGTGCTGTTTGAATAAAAGACTTCACTCGTGTGTGCGACCTTCTGTAAAAATAAACGAACTGTAGTCATTCGAAAATATTAGTAGCAGGGTACCGGTGATTTCCTGGTACAAATGACCAAAATATTCAGCTCGGAATTGCATTGTTAAATTTAAAAGAATGAAACAGTGTCAATTCAGCAATAGATATTGCATGTAACTTATACTACTAAGCTCAGTTTGTAACTTATACTACTAAGCTGAGTGGTCAAGATTCAGTCCTTGCTCTTCGACAAGAATTTGGGTGTCTATTTCTTCTTAGTCGAAGCTTACTTGGTTATTTCTAGGTTGGTCAACAAAACATCATTTCATCTTAATTTTTAATCATATAAGAAATCATGTTACATGAAACACATAATTATGTTTCAACAAAACGCATGCCTTTACCGTATGGACGCTGAACACACCAATACAATTGTGCCCTATAGTAGCGGAACACCATTTTGCCTCAGTAACGGGTCACTTAAGAGGCCGCTACTGAGTACCGAAAAAGAGACGGACTGCAACTAGGATATGAAAATAGTTGCGAACACAAAGAACCCGCAACTTCGGACCACTCGGTCCTGCTACTACGTGAAAAACTGCAGTTGTGGACCCTGTGAGGCCCGCAACTATGGCCTAAGGCCAATTTAGTTGCGGGCCGAGAGGCCCGGTACCACGAACAACCCACTTCTATAAAAAGTTAGCGGTGAGGCGCCACAGTATCACTAATGCGTGCGCCGCACCGCCTCTTTTAGCGGTTTAGGGTTAGGGTTAGGTTTTCTTCGCCACTGCTAGCCGTCCTCCTCCGCCGCCTCTAACCGTCGGATTTCCTCCAGCTCCTCCTATCCTCCACCTATGGCGAAGACGAACAAGCGCCGACGCAAGTGGGGTAAGGCGCGGTGCGTCCGGTGCACCTGGTGCCGGCGCGTCCTCCTCCTCCAACGTCTCTCGACCGCCGTCGTGCCCCTCCGCGTCACCCCAAGGGTGGATCTGGCGTTGCGTACCGCCAGATCCACCCTTGAGGAAGTGACGACGGCGCATCGGGCAGAGCGGCATGCGGCGGTGGCGACCTCGACCACTTCCCTCCCCTTTCAATGGCCGTGGCGGCGGCGAGGTGGGCGGGGGCCTCGCGGACGAGACAGGCGCGGGACGACGGACGGTGATGACGATAGACTGGAACACGGTCGCGTTGCTAGGGCACCAGCGCGTGTGAGCGTCGGCGGCGACACGTTTAGGGTGGTCCTAGCTGGGGCCCGCTTTTATTTTGTAGTATATTAGGGCTTAGACCACTACTGACGCCCTATTTTAACTTAATTGCAACCTAGATCAGTAGTGGTCCTTAGACCGCTACTAAAGTATGTAACTAAGTAGTGACAAGGGCCCATGACGTTTCTGTGTTCTGCCACTGAGGCTCCTTTTGGCATGCTACTACATAGCTCAAGTGTAGTAGTGACAATTGTTTTAATTTGATTGAAAAAATACCAATTCCTTGGAAAAATCGTTTCTAATTGGAGTTTTCTACTTCTGTATACTCCCCAACTTTGGTAAGGTAGTTGCAAAGCACTAACTAAATTTTGGAAACTGATGTTTAGTTCCCAAGTTGAAGTGAAACCAGAAGGATAAAAAGAAATGTTCTGACTATAATCAAATCAAAGGTTAATAAAGATTCAGGGCACTGCTATTTTTCTGAAATTGAAATGCACAAAGGTTGAAACCTGGCCAGTGTTAATATAATTTTAGACTCCTTCAAGAGATTGCCACTATTTACGCATCCAACCTTTTGCACCTTTGAGATTTTTATTGGAAATGGAACAAAACTTTGTTAGATCTGCACTATTGTTTGATACAAGCAAGTGAATTTCACATTTTTTTAGATAATGGATTAAAAGTGGATTTCACATGAATCCATATATCTATGATAGTTGAATTAACCATTTACTTGTGGTTTGGGAGACACGTATTGTCTACTCAGGGGATTTATGATATTTGAAAACGTTAATAAGCTGGAGTAGTATTTTACTTATGTGTTTCCAATATGCTTGTTTGACAAGATTACAATCTAACAAAGCAATCATTCACCAACTTATTTATGTGGCTAGTATCAACAGTCTAACTATAGATGTATTAATAATTAGTAACTTTTATAACGGTAAGGATGGATAATTTTCCAATGGTTAATGTTGTAATAATGATGGCTCTTTTTTTATCAAATTTGGTGTGGGCATTACACTTTTACAATATTTGCCATTTCGCACTGAACTTTCATGGTGGTTCTGTAAGGAAAAGTTAAAGAACTATTTTGTGATAATCTCTGACTTAACCATCTTGGATCCAGAGCACATTCTTGGAGGCTGGATCATTACTTAGCTGCAAGGTCAAAAGGGCGGAAGTCAGCAGAGGGACACGCAACGCAAAGTTCAACTGAGATTTCGCTGACTTGAGTACCCATATCCACCTTTCCTTCATCAATGGTAGTGACACAGATAAGAGTGGAGCAGGTATTTCATCAAAAATAACAGAGGAGCAGGTAGTCTCCCACTTTGTTTTTGGAGAAAAAATCTCCGAGGAAGCTTCCTTTCCTATATAAACACTATTATCAACAAATGCTACAAACCATGGCGTCCAACAAGCTAGCCGTTTCAATGGCTCCCGTACGTTCTGTGTGATAGCTGTCCTTACCCTTCCCTTATTCTTTGTCGGTTTATCCAACTATTCATGCTCATTGTTTTCATGATCCATCGTTGCAATCGGCGTTGTTTTCTTTAGGATGAAAAGCTTTTATCTACAAAATACAAATTCCATGGAATAGAACCGTCCGTGTGTTTTAGACATGCACAAACGATGGAACGCATTTGTTGTGTGCCCTCTATTCCAGATTTTTTTTTGTCATTCTAGCTTTATCTCAATCCAAACTTAACCATTATTTTAAAAGTTATGTCCAATTTCAAAGGTTTGTTTTTAGATTCACCATATAATACTTTCCACGACATATTATTTGTATGATTTTAAATTGTAATAAATTTCTAGAGTGTGATGATCAAAGATGGAAATGTTTGCCTTAGGAAAATGGCTATAATAACGACAACTAATACAAGACGGGGGCAAGTAAAGTAGTACAATTTTTCGTAAACAAATATTCAGTTGAATGTATCTGAATGTCTGAAACTCAACAGGACGCACATTTCAGCCGAGTGCCCCGGTATTTGCCGGTGAAAATCCCTCGTGTTTATTAGTGAACCCCTTATGTTTGTTTGACCGGCCTACTCCACCAGGCAATCAAATACTAACGGCATGTTTGATAATCAAATACTCCCAACTCACAGTCGATACTACGTACAGTAGTGTCCACTTTCATATCAAGCTTTGTATGTCTGTGTCAGAAACCTATATTCATTCAATGTAAAACAAGGGCAATACCATAATACGAATTGGAAGCCCGAATGAAAACTGCAGATTCACGAGCTTCTATATACGCCCACAGAGCTTTCGGTAGCCGAAATTCCAAGAACTGTTTTGTGATGAGCTTTTGACTCAACCATTTTGGATCCAGAGCACATCTTTGAACAATGGATCCAGAGCACTTTCTATGTAGGAAGAACACAGAGTCCAAGCAGATTTCCCTGACTTGAGTGGTCATATCCAACCTTCCTTCACATGGCGACACCGCGACATGGATAACCGATCCACGGGTTTCTTTTTTCCTTTGTTTTAAGACCTCAGAATTTGACGAAGCTTCCTATATAAACATGTAGAGGGGAAACAGCATTACGGCAGACGCTACAAATCATGGCGACTAACAAGCGTGCGGTTTCAATGGCTCTCCTGCTGTGCGGTAGCTTTTCCTAAGTCCTAACCCCTATCTCTTCGATCCTTCATCCAACTTTCTTCTCCCTCGCTCATTGGTTTCTCATGCTTCGCAATCGCGCTGCAGGGTTCATGGTGATCGGTTGCCTCGTCCAGGACACAGAGGCAAAGGAGCCGAAGATTTGCCCAATGTATTGCCTGGTTAATGCGGTCTACATGACGTGCCCACCCAATGAATTCAAGCGGCTGAAACCTGTCTGCAACTGCTGCCTTGCCGACAAGAAAGGCTGCACAATCTACCTTAACAATGGGCGAGTACATAAGTGCCCTTAAGAACCTGCATGTTCGTGATTTGTACCACCAAATAATAAAGATGTCATGCTCTTGAATAAAAGGTTTCTCGTATGGTGCATATGTATTACTGAAAGAATAAAAACTCAGTTGCATATTCTGTTGAAATTAATGGTGTGGGGTTATACTTTAACACACCACTAGCCATAGAAATGCATTCCATTTACATATGCGATGCGAACCTTAGCAGTGTCCTATGTCAAAACAAGAAGCAATTATATACAGAGCCAGAAAAATGGTACTATTCGTGCTTCAAGCAATGTACACTCTAGAACTTGATACGTTACTTATTACTATTTCCTCCGTTCCAAATTATATGACACTCTACGAGTCAAAGTTTTCTTAAATTATAAGACACCCTCGCATCGATCCCAATGTATCTGTTCCTCTTCCCAATACATCTCTATCTCTAAATCTCTTCTTATTGTTGTCCAACATTAAAACGTCATATAATTTGAAACGGAATGAGTACTTACTATTTTATAGCAAACTCAAAAACACGCATCATGAGAAACAAGGTTATCTAGACTCAGCAAAATAGTACTAGGTGTTCTAACTCCTCATTTTACTACAATTTAAAAATATACTTTCCTAGATATATACATATTTGTGACCGTATATTCTATAACTTGGTAGGTTAGTGTAATTGAGCACTTTAATTTAGTTTTCAGAACAGTCGAATTGGATATCTATGTTTCCGCCTGTTCTATGTATACGTGTCCAAACGGGCCGCTCGATGCAGGCCGCCCGGTACGGCCCGCCGGACATGCCAAAGCACGGCCCGTTTTTTCGGACCGGCACGGCACGGAATTCATTTCGGGCCGTGCCGTGCCGGCCCACGTGTCAGGCCGTCGGCCCACGGCACGGCACGAATTACACAGGCCGTGCCGGGCCGGCCCGTTAGGCCCGTTAGGCACGCCGGCCCATTAACGTTTAAATGGAGCAAAAATGGTGGAGAAATATGGAGTTTTAGTGGGATTCGAACCTGGGTCTTCTAGTTTCTAGTCAAGAGACTTACCACCAGGCCACTGATGGGTTGATGTTTGTATAGAAACCATATATATTTTAAATAAGTTATTTTCGGACCGTGCCTAAATAGGCCATTTTCATGCTTTACCGGGTCAAGGCCTAAACGGGCCGTGCCCGTGCCGCCCGTCGGCCCAAGCACGGCACGACACCTCGGGCCGTGCCGTGCTTGGGCCATGCTTTTTTGCGGGCTTCCGGGCGGCCCAAAGCACGGCCCAAATGGCCAGCTTTAGTTCTATGTGAATTTGTTGGCTTGGGCTTCGTAAAGGTAAAACAGCCCATAATCAGCCTCTACGAAGCCCATGTTCCTTTGCCAGCCCGACCGAATAATTCCCAGCCCAACAAATCGGCCCGCCTACTTGTCGCGCGAGAATGGCAGCCCATGTCTTCTATATAAAGGTCGCAAGCCGCGGCGGCCCTCCCCGTTCGCTAAACCCTAGTCGCTTGCGCGCCGCCACTCACGACCCACCAGAGCATCAGCCAAGGAAGGAGGAAGAGGTAAGAGATGGCGCGCGGCGTGGCGGCGGCGGCGAAGGGCGGCGCCAAGAAGAAGGGGTCGGTCACGTTCGTGATCGATTGCACCAAGCCCGTGGAGGACAAGATCATGGACATCGCGTCGCTGGAGAAGTTCCTGCAGGAGCGCATCAAGGTCGCTGGCGGCAAGGCCGGGAACCTGGGCGACTCCGTCACCGTCTCTCGCGAGAAGACGAAGGTCACCGTCACCTCCGACGGCCCCTTCTCGAAGAGGTATACGACGCCCACGTGCTCCTATCCGTTTCTCTTGTATAGTGATTAACTGTGTAGATCTGTGTAGTTTAGGTATTACCTGCTCGTGGTAATGCAATGCCGGTGATTCCTGTGATCTTGGATTCGTCCATTTTACAGTCCTGCTATGCGATTGATAACTTGTCGTGTGTTCTGATATGTTAGTTATGGTAGAATTTCTCAGTAACTGCTAAGATTATGTAACTGGCGTTCTTCATTTTGATTATGTTTAGCTTCGAACTGGAAACAGATTGGGTGAGCTTGTGAATGCTTTCTTCAGGGGTTGATGAAGTTCAGTGCAAACAATAATTGGATTTGTTGTCTAACTTATAGCGACCATGCTGCACAACCATATTCGTTGTATTTCCAAACTTTAAACACAACTCTTTGAATACGAACTCCTGTTATGTCACTGATTAATAGACTTTAATATTCTTTATGGAACTAATTTCATTGTAGTAATTTGTTTGATATTTTGGCCATCCTGTGTATTGTGTTCGCAAATAATTGGTTTGATGGTTTAGTTTATCTGATCTTGTTATGTCATTGTCAGGTACCTGAAGTACTTGACCAAGAAGTACTTGAAGAAGCACAACGTGCGTGACTGGCTACGCGTGATTGCCGCCAACAAGGACCGCAGTGTCTATGAGCTCCGATACTTCAACATTGCTGAGAATGAGGGCGAGGAGGAAGATTAGAGTGTATTCCACCTATATCTTAGTTTTGAATTTGTTGAATTTTGATGCTTGATCTGAGTACCTCAAGTTTTCAGTACCGAACCTGTCTTCTCTTGTTATGCTGTGAACTTGGGATGGTTAATTCGAAGAATGCTTATGTTTGGTCGACTCAATTCTGAGTACCTATCTGCCAACAAGCTATGTTGCCAATCCACTTAGGTACCATACGGTGGTTTCATGCCTCTGCTGTCCGTGTCTTTGTATAGCGCATACCGGTTGCTGCTCTGAGAATTGGTTTGCATAGGGTCTGTACGTTACACCTGTGCCATTTTTTCATCGTTAAAGTGAGATGTGCCATCCAGTCATCTAGGTTATTCTTCGTTTTGGAGGCAATACGTATCATGGCTATTATCGCAACAGTGAAATGTATAACTGCGTAGTAGGAATGAATTTACAGGTATCGCTGACAACAAAAGTGTACTATTTTGTGGATCTATTGACATATTGCTGATCTAGGCACTAGGCAGCCATAGGGCCATAGGAACCGATCTTCACGATGACACTGTTTAACCTCTACAAAATGCAAGCTTTCTCAGAACAAAATTTTGCCAATACCGTGTTATAGTGACACATTTGCGTATTACTAGATGCTAAATTGGTGAGGCGCAGGCTAAGCTTAAAAGGTAACCATCGAATGCTATGAACTCAGAAGAATCAGATCATCAGGACAAACTAAGTACTCGTGTGTTTGTGTTCTCCTAAAGACGGTGACTATGTCGTCTTGTTGGCCGCTCTGAATAGTTTGATAACATTTTCATACACCACAAATGTGAGGGAAGCTGCCGGAAGGTTCTTTAGTAGGTTGGACGTGATCCCCCTGTAAAATCCGCGGACACCTTCATACCTGAAAAGAAAGAGCACGCCAAGACAAAAATTCCTCAATTCGAATAGAATATATGCACACAATACAACCAAAAGTGCGGAGTATTCCACACCGGAAACTGGCTAAATAATGTGATTATAAAAATAGTATAAATACAAAGAGAATGAATTCTCACATTGCAGTTTCCTTCACTACATGCAAACTATTAGTGTATTTTGGAGTACCATCGCTGCAAGGACGTTGCTGGAGAATTGCATATATATATAAGTGATAAAGGCTTCAGAAAATTATATGAAATGAAAACTCATAAAACAGACTGGATAGTTTCAAATCCATTACCTGCAAGCGGGCTCGGATGACCTGTAAATTTTTATCCCAAAAAGGAAGGAAAGAAAATTCAATGGATATGATCAGTAGGAAGATAGAAACGTACTGATAAGCCGACTAAGAAAAGTTACCTGGTAAGGGTAAGTAAGTAAAATAGCAGCTACTTTTGAACCTGCCCCAATTGCCGCAAAATCAATTGAGTTCTGTTAAGAGTGGAGACACAGGCATATCAGGCATTACAAACAGGTGGCAAGATAGAGTATTATGCACAGATGACTAAAGAATTCTAAAGAGACATTATCTTTTGAGACCACTATTAAAAAGGCCTATAAAATGTCAAATGAAAATAAGAAATATGGTATTGCATCAAAACTATATTTGGACTGCCTTTTAATCACAGTAACTAAGTTCTTCATATTCTCTTACAAGTGACAGTTCATAAAATGAATACATGGACATACTAATTTAAAGAACAAGAAAACAGTTCAACAGAGAGGACTGAAGTAAGTATTTATTGCATTTTATCACTCATACCAATGACTCCTCTCCTTTGTTCTCTGTCTTTGTTTGGGAACTTTTGACAAATATCATAGCTTTGCGAAGTTCCTCATAGGCTGTGAACTGTATCGCGCCATGGGTGACCTTTCATCCATCATAGTATAAAAGAAATATAAAGGTATCAACCATCTATGTAAGATAGAAGCAATAAGAATTCTAAAACATATATAGTCTACCAACCAATTAAACTTCAAAGCTCAGATCTGTACATCATTCAACATTCTTAATGAGGGAACAGAAGCATAATGCAATTCTATAGAAATCTGACAGATGCAGGCACACCAAACAAACAATACAGCAGTTATCTGAACTTTCCCTCGTCCACAACTATGTAATCTCTGTAACAAGATCAGGTTTTGAAACAAGATAGTAATAAAGAAACACATAAAACTATCCATGACACAACAATTATAACTGATGAACACAGATTGTACGGATGATGCCTGATAAGAGGACCTTATATAAAGCAATGCTACAACGAATAGAATAATCTGATTATAGCACAATAACATAACATTCATGCCAAGCACCACTAAAAGCATCATGTCGTAATAATTTATACTATTATTGTTGTAGGCTAGCAACAAAATGCACGATAATCAGTTAGCAACACACAAAGTAAATATATCCATACATACCAGCAAAAGGGCAGGCCCAATCCCTCTATAAAGTGCAAGAAATCCCTCTTCTTTCACAATCCTTCTAAAAGCATCTGTCCTTACCACAATTAAGTCAGAAAAACACCCAAAGAATAATATCAAATACATACAAAATGAAATATGAAAAGCGACTGCAGAAATAATTTATACAAAAATACACCAATAATTTATAACAATAGTGTTACATCAAATACATCCGTACAATCTGTATCATCAGTTATAATTGTTGTGTCATGGATAGTTTTATGTGTTTCTCCTATTCGTGTTTTCTATGGGTTTCATCTCTAGCCTACGCCAACTTGCTTGGGATAAAAGGCTTTGTCGTTGTTGTACACCAATAGTGTTACCGCTACTGGTACTGTAGCATTTGTGTTCATGTGCATAACTGTGGCAGCAAGGACAGTAGCAGTAGCTGTCAGCCACTCACTTGATGCAAATGCAACAGAATTCACCAATATATTGTGATCTGCTAAATGCCCTAAACTTAAACCTAAACTACATATTATATGAATATAACATGAAAACAGAAATACTTTAAAAATCGCATATTACCAGAGAAACCAGAATATTGTGAAGTACTAAGTTCAGGTGTTTGAAGCTGCAGTCTTGTTTTCACCAGCCATATGGGATTTGTAAACAAGGAAACCTGTATAGTGCATCATCACAATGAAACAAAAATTAATAGTGGTTAGAAAAATGATTCAGGTCACGCGTGCTACAAAAGGTTGTCTAATACTCACATTTTAATTGTGTTCAATTGAAAAAACTGGTAAATAGAACACACTATTTTTTTAAAACATAGGAAAAAGTTAATATACGAACCAAAGCACCTGCTTCTGCTGCTGAGATAAGATGGTGGACTGGACGAAGTTGATCATCCTTGCCCTGTAAATACCTCTGTTTAGCTCTGTTGTAGCTGTAAGAAAGAATGCAGTTGATGTAAGCTGGAAAGCGAATAGCCGAATACAATGCATAAGAGAGAATTTGGACCGGAAAGCAGCAAGCAACCAAATAGGTGAACAGCATCTTGGAGTCTCAAGATAGGAGAAGCAAAAAGTGAAGTTAATGTCCAGATTAACAGTTTTCAGTTCAAATTACTTTAGTAGGGGTAACATACATGCAAAAAGACATTATACTTGCATCAAAAGAAATACTAGTATACTATAACTTACAAAAAGAAATATAGCCCCCAGGAAACAGTTGATCCAAGTACTGCAGGATAGAAGCCAGCATAAAGTCCTCTCAGGCCCTACAAGAAGCATAGCTCATAGTTCATACATCCAATATTCAGAACAACCCCATTCCTTAGGAGTCAGATCTTACACAAAAAGTTCAATTGCAAAGGGACGCAATCAGTGGAACTCTTAACCATTAAGATTTTAAGAACAAAACTTCCCCAGAGCATGCAATTTCTCATATGCACTGTACAAGCTAATCAGCAGCAGTTGCATGCATACTTCACATACGCTTGTATTCATTTCTAAATGTCTCAGTTCATTTTACTGCATACTGTGTTTTGACATGAACATCAGCTACCTGCAAAGCAAATTTAATCACTAGTGGAAAGCTAGGACCCATTTTACAATCAAGATGAAGTAACATTATCACCAT
The DNA here is from genome assembly GCA_031894775.1 of Chloris gayana. Classification (NCBI taxonomy): domain Eukaryota; kingdom Viridiplantae; phylum Streptophyta; class Magnoliopsida; order Poales; family Poaceae; genus Chloris; species Chloris gayana. Next base: position 160,463 of record JAUNZO010005110.1, on the reverse strand, counting down.
GGAGCAGCTAATTTAAGCAACCCCACCTCTATAGACGGTAAGCAAGTACATTTCCAACATTTTGGGAGCCAATTATCAACCTTAGCATCACATACACAAACAACCCAAAAATTTCTTGCTGAGCTACAATTGGAAGTTGCGTATGCCCATACAAATTTGACGAGTCGATTGACCAGTCACGAAAAAAAAATGTGGCAGGATACCTCAGATCGTGCGATTGTGTACACTGCGTGCCCGGTGTTCTTGTACGGCGGCACCTCAGACCATCCCCTCCCTCCGGTCACTTCACAACAAGAGGAGAAGGGTTACTGATCGTAGCTCCGCGTCTCCGCAGCCCTAGGGTCTACGATGCGGGACTACTGAGGACTTGGGGGTGGGGCTATTACCTTGGAAGCGGGTGCGGACGACATCAAGCGGGTGGACGGCCGCGACGGTGGCGAACCCGGCGGCCGCTCCAGCCGCAGCGCTCTCCCAAGTCCACGCCTCCGCCGACGGCGAGGAGATGCCCGGCGGCATCTCCGGCGAGAGGTGGTGGTGGCGCCTTTGGCTTCGGGGAGCAGGCCGCCGTCAGATGTTCAGGAAGTTGATGCCCGGCGGCGTGCGTGGGCAAAGAGAAAAGCGACAACTTCAATTTTTCTTTTTCCTCCCTGTCTCTTTGGGCTGCTTGGATGCGCTTGATTGGTGCATTCCCGTAGAGAAATTCTGGGCTCGAAAGACGGGTTTGGGTTCGCGAATAGGAATGCTGCCTGGATGGCTGGATCGGACGAGAAAGGCAAGGCCTGCTAGTTAACTGCTATCCTCACTTCGAGCCCATGAGTGGGAGGCGGTGGATGTTGAGGTCGTTGACGACGACTTGGTTCGTAAAATCGGGACTGGTCGCTGACTCGCTGGCTCATCCAAGCCAGCGATTAGTCCCATCTCAAAACAGGCTGCAGGAACCAGGTAAAGTATGTTTTTTTAATAAAAAATAAACCTGGTAAAGTGTTACAAAAATAAGATATTTTATCTTGAAACAATTTATAACATTTATAACATTAACAAAAAGCACGATCCAGAATTCACAACTTCCATGTACAGAACTTGTCGCTAAGTATGACAGGCTTTATGAGGCACCCAGTCCACCTCTTGGACCTCAAAAGCAAAGCACCCACATGCTACTTCAAGATGTGGTTGCACCAGAATTTAAAGACATCTAAGAGTTGTGGAATCTGGATTCAAAAGTTGACCCTTTTGTTTCAGCTTTTGGATTTGGATTGTGAAATCTGGATTCCACAATCTTAGGCGGAAACAAAGTGCACAATGGCTTAAGAAAGCTTCTCTGTTCTACAAAGTGCACGAGTTAAAAATCAATTCTTTTAAATCTAGCAGATGAAGCCATGCTGTATGGAATTAATAACATACAGACACTACATATGCACAGTACCACCTGCAACAATTGAAATCACGATCTTTTCTGGATCATGGTCTTAATTTACAGAATTTGTTTCGTGTATGCACAAGTAGCAGGTACAGATAATAAAGCACAAATAATAAATAATAATAATATGATGCTAAAATGTTGCATGGCCGACTAAAAGCATGTGGCAGCTAAGAACTGAAAGCTCATAAAGGTAGGAAAATAGGAAGCAAGGTATCTCTGATCATTGGGAGATCTATTTAATCCATATAACTTCTTTCTGCAAAAAATCTCTAGTCTGTTTAATAACAAAATCAAAACGTCTTAAGATGGCGGATGTGCTCCACAAGCTATTATAGAGACTATGGACAGAGGTTCGTTTTCGTGTTGATGATGTGATCATTTTGTATCTTTGAGGTGTACCAAGTATAAGTGGTTAATTCGTGTGGTATACTTCATAGGTGAGACCGACCATTTGGAAAAATAAATCTGATTAGGATGATCGTGTACAAAACTCATTAAATATTCATTGACATTGATAATCAAATCTGGGAAATTGTCCTATAACCAATTATAATACTGTACACTGGCTAGAGGCTCTTTCATATGTCTGTGTTAGGTCTGTAGAGCCGTGGAACACGAGCGATCCATGACGGCTCCAACTAGCAATGCAACTGCAGCTTGGTTTAATAAATGGCTGCTTATTCCTAGTGGCAGTTCACGGGTCGCCAACTTTGTGACGCTAGAGCTAGACTGGTAGTATCCGTGGCGTGGACCTTGTGTGAGTAAGTAATAAAAAGGATAAGGGGTTAGCTAATCAAAAGGTATAGCACGTTTCTGTATTCATAAAATAAAAGATGGAGTGGATTCGCCTTTGTTTATTCTGGACAGTAAATAAGATCGGTAAATTGCAAGCATATAGCAAATACTCTGCCCGAACCAGCCAGCATGAGAACAAACTTTGTAATCTTTTCTTTGAATATTAGCATGACAAATATTTCTGGCAGAAGTAGACAACGAGCTGCTGATTCCCTTTCATAAAAAAAAGCTGCTGATTCCCGTGATCCGTAAGAAACGCACTCGATGTGATACGGTTTCTTGATCTGAAATCCTCTCCTCACGGTAGCGCACGATGACAACGACGGACCAAGTTCAGTCACTGGTCCGTCAGCACGAGCAGTTCACACCTCATCACGTGCCGAGAAAGAAAAGAAAACGGCCCTTACCCCACGCCACGCCGAAAAGGTTACGCTCGCGTGGCCAAGGCCAACCAAAAACAACCCGGAAAATCGCGAGTCCACTCCGGCGATGGAGTGCGTTGCTGCGTCCCCGCTTCCTCCGCCATCCGCTCGCGTTTACGTGGTCCTCGGACCACGACGGACACGAGCGACGGGGTCGGGTCAAACTCAAAGCGCATGCGCGAACACGGAAAAAGCCACTCCCAGCTCGATCGCAGCCGGCCGGAAAGGCCGGGCACGTTTTAGTCAGCTCTCCCACCACCGCGCGGACGCGAAGGCCACGCGAAACACCTTGCCGCCTGCCCGGGTCGCACCCACGCCCCAACCCGAACACGCGCTCCGGCCTCCTCGGCAGCCCCCAGCTATATAGCCCCTTCCCTTCCCCCTCTTCTCCTCGTGAACCACTGCTCCTTCCTCGTTTGCTTGCTTGAGCCCGGCAATCAGCGGCAGGGGACAAGAAGACCGTCTTCACCCACGAGGCGAGCCCTACCTTCCCCGGAGAAGAAGAGGAGGAGGAGATGTCTCGGTACGTGGAGATGCTGGACATGGGCGTGCGCATCGCGGCGAGGTTCCACTCGCACTGCCCGCAGACGGCGCGCATGTACTACAAGCCGCCGCGGACGTCGTCGTCGTCTTCTGACAAGGCGGCCGACGGCGGGAGCGGCGCGGCGGGGTTCGGGTTCGACTCCGCCTCGTCGGCGATCCTGCGGCCCTTCGCCGCCGCGGCGGCCGAGTTCGGCGGCGCCGGTGCCCGGCCCGGGTTCCAAGAGTTCGACACCACCCAGGTGCTCGCGTACGAGGTGGTGTGAGGACAAGAAGCAGGGGGTGGAGAGATGCGCTCGAGAGAATTTTTGGGGACGGGGCGATCGATTTGTACATGTACACACCATTCTTTGATTTGAGCTGGTTCGATCAAGAAACAAAAAGGAAATTCGTTAATTATGTTCCCGTGTCCGTGTTTCTTCGAATTGACACTCCTGGTCCTGGACCGGACGAAACCGAGCCGCGAACAGCTCAGAGAGCCATGCTATGCTTGCTCTGAATCTTCTTATGCCTTGCCGGCCGGCTTGCCGTGAACCAGTCATGGGCATCGGACTTTGCCGGCGCTTGTAGGAATATATTTCTGGATTGACTGGAGCACGGGACAGGTTCACAGAGTTGGTGACACCTAGTTTGCCATAAGAAAATTCACTGGAACGCAAGTTGAGCGCGTGTTTGGTGAACTAAATTGCGAGGCCGACCGAGTCAGTACCATGCGCTCAGGAACGCTTCAGTTTGTTCGACCTAGAAACAGCCAAATTAGTGCAGCAGAGTGGAAACGGAGGAGAGGATCCAACTTTACAACGTTTGAATCGAAATTATTCTCCGGACCTCCTTGATTTTCTTACTTTCACATCACAATTCAAATTTAACCTTGAGAATCAGAATCTCACCTAAACATAGTCATTCTTTATTCGAAAGTTGCAAAATCATTGTACCGGTTTCAAGCTTCGAACTTTACTAAATGGTTTTGGACGGATAGTTGAGCGCGTGTTTGGGTCAACTAATTGCGAGGCGGACCGAGTCAGAACGCTCAGGAACGCTTCAGTTGGGAAACGGAGAGAGTCCAACTTTACAACATTTGAATCGAATTTATCCGGACCTCCTTGATAATCTTACTTTCACATCAGAGTTCAAACTGAACCTTGAAAACCATAATCTCACCTAAACATAGTCATGCTAATTGAAAGTTGCAAAATGATTGTGCCGGTTTCAAGCTTCTATGGTGTCCACTGTCTAATTACTAGTAGTACAAACTAATTTGATGCTCTAAATTCCGTCTTCCCACCTAGCTTACGTAGTGGCCTAGGCGCTTTCAAGCCTCGAGTGGCGAAGCATTTCTCGTCACTCTCAGCCGTTCAGAGAGGTGCGATCTATCACTACACCGGCCGATCGCCGTGACGGCGTCAGCTCTCTCCCCTCGAAAACCCTAATGGCGTCCAGTCTTCTCCCCCTCCGCCGCCTCCTCAGAGCTCCCCGCCCTGCCCTCCCGGCTGCTGCCTTCTCCACCGCCGTCGCCGCGACTCCGCGCGTCTCGGCGCTCGTCGATGAGATCTGCGGCCTCACCCTCCTCGAGGCCTCCTCCCTCGCGGACGCCCTGCGCGGCCGCCTCGGCGTCGACCAGCTACCTCCACTCGCCATCCTGACTGGCGGCGCCGCCCCGCTCGCTGGCGGAGCGGCCCCCGGGGCGGCCGGCGAGGAGGCGAAGGCGAAGGAGGAGAAGATGGCGTTCGACGTCAAGCTGGAGGGCTTCGATGCCGCCGCGAAGCTCAAGATCATCAAGGAGCTGAGGGGGTTCACGAACCTGGGCCTCAAGGAGGCGAAGGAGCTCGTGGAGAAGGCGCCCGCCGTGTTGAAGGCCGGGGTGCCCAAGGAGGAGGCGGAGAGCATCGCCGAGAAGATGCGAGCGGTGGGCGCCAAAATCGTTCTCGAGTGAGAGGACGAAGGCGCGACCTCTGTATGGCCTTGTTTCTTGATTTCTTCTATGTTTATTGTACGCCGAAAAAGAATTTTGGAACCAGGAAACAATAATTAGTGAAATTGACTGTGGTGATCTTTTCACTGTTGGTGGAAATGCCAGTTGAGGCTTTTGGGATTTGGGAATACGGATTTAGAGTTTAGACATAGCTGCAGAGCTTCGAACTCTGTATCTAAACCACATATTTTGTTGTATGAGGAAGGCATAATTTGTTACTTGGAATGCAGCAATTATTTATGAATATTGGATGTCTATATCTCCATCTAATCCATTTCCTGAAGAGGAAGAGTTCAAAAATGTGGGTTTCAGTTAAAAATGTTCAATTGGTGCGATTGTGGCAAAAAGGTTTAGCTGCTGGCTAGTGTATTATTATTATTCTTTCTGGCACCATTGATTGAACAACTAGAGAAGTTTCATCAAAAGAGAGTAGTTGGCTAAAATTCCTGTGGCCTAACATGCAGCTCAGTGTAAGGAGGGTTCCAATAACGTGAGTTTCAATTAAAAATGTTCCAAGTGTTTCATTTGTGGTGATAAGGTGTAGCTTTGGGTAGTATCAGTATGTTATTGCTTCGTGAACCATTGATTTGAACCACTGGAGATTTGCTGTGGTCTAAATTGCTGTGGTCTGTTAATAGTACTTATATGAACTACAGTTTAATACATGTGCAATTTTTTCAGATGAGGTGCTCAAGGTTGCATATGATTGCTGCTCTAGTTAAAATAGAGGCCTAGCTAAGGTTTTGAAATAGAGCTCTTGCTAATGGTAGTATTGAGGATCAGGTTGTTCTGAATACAAGATTTGAATTTACAAAAATGGACATGCTTACTAGCAGATCATGTTGTGGAAATCTGTCCACTATGCTTTCAAAGGATTTAAGTCATATCTCATATATATTATATCTATATTTACAGACTTGTAGTAATTGGCTAGTGGTTTCAAGAAAGCTACTGTAATTAGTTGTTAAGTCTTTAAATTCTTCTGTATATATTTAGGTTGCTACAAGTTTCTGAAATAATTAGTCAGTGTATGTGTTGGACCTAGAGCTCTGCAGTGTTAGGACAAGCTCAATTGGAGTGATCAAGCAACATGAAAAAATTGAGATAGAAATATTTGTAGAAATATATAGGAAATCTACTGGCAACTGCTCCATTCTTTTTATTTTTGTATCAGCATGTGACATTGTATACAATACAAAGCGTGTGTCATATAGATCTAGTAACCTTATCAAATTGTGGTTATCATCATTTTCTGACTTCTACTGTTTTGTTCCTATGTAAACTTGTGATCTTCAATCTCCTTCACCATTTCATCACATCACAGGAGTGCCATTTATTTGTTGCATGTGACAAACTAGAACAATCTCATATGAATTATTTTATGTTGTAATACATTCTGATTTCTCTCCAGAAAGTGTTGCATTAATACAACTTAGCCTATAAAAGTATAACTAATCTTTGCCATTCGTATATTGAGTTGCTTTTGGAGAATACTAGGCAAATATTACCTTGCTGCTGTGTTCTGCTGTGGAACTGTAACCTCGCAAAATCACTCCGTGGTTTAGCAATTTTTATTTTATTTATTTGCAAAATGTCACACAAAGGACGAACAGTTTAGTACACATCTCTGTCCAAAGAAAGGGTTCATGGTCGGTCTCTTCAAGGGTGGTTACCACTTCTCCGTTGCTCAGGTAATCAAATTAGTACATTGTACAGGTTTTCTCGTTGGTGAGGCAGCGGTGCCAGGGAGCAGGACTTCCCCTCCTTTGCCCCTACTTTCCGTTTGCCTTGCAGAATTCTGGAAGTAACAGTATCACTTGTGACAGCACTAGGTAGACGGAGATGAGCTACTACTACAGCTACTACACACAACAGGACTGCAGGACAGCAGGAGAGTCACTGGAACAGCAGGCTTGATGGAGAAAGATCTCACGTGTTTCACTGCTAGAGAAAAAATCTGTATAAGAAGCTTTGGTTCAAACCCTGCTGGCTCTTCCTCACAGTACAAAACATAAAAATAAGCTGAAATTGTGAACTGTGTAGGAATTACTATTGCTTTGTATGCTAACAGGTATATCCTCCTATCGCTCCGTATACCTGCTTTGACTGTGCCAAGTCGCTGATTCTTACTCATTTATGTTCATCCTGGTTTAGCACCATGTTACTGTTGGTGTGAAAAATGAGATACTCATTTTCAATAAGTGGGATGTAACAATTCACCATGTTATCGTTCTTATCATAGGAAAGAAGTTAGATATATAAATTGAATTTTGAGAATATACATAGCAGAACATTTAACCTACACAATAAAAGGATTCTCTAAAAAAAATTGCTCTGATAAACAGAACTCGCTGAACTTGCATATGGTTACCTAACTCGTAAGTGAAGTGCATATAGAATTTTATTTGAATTGAATATAAAATATAAGGGCCTTCTTTTCATTCTTAACTTAAAATCTTGAAAAAAGTGTCTCAAGAATGATTAGAGGGTTACGCTGAAGAAAGAGAGATTCAGAAGGGAATTAAGAAAGGAATTTTAGATTTTGTTTCCACGGAAGATATTTCAGCTTTTTTTTCACCATTCTCTTTTCTCCAAGAATAGGGATTAAATGCCTTATTTTCTAGATGTATTGATGAGCTACCACTACCAGAGAACAAATCCTAGCCAGCTGACTGCTGCCGCCACTTGACCCCTCTACCGCCAGGAACAAATCGTTATTGAGAATTGTTTCTGTTGCAAGCCAGTTTTTTGCATATATCGATGACCTGTGCACGTGTCCAAACTAATCTAACAATTTGCAATCAGCTATGGCGCACGGGCACAATCTCATGGATTCCACATGGTGTAAACCACATGGCCTGATGGCCATTGGCCAATCCACCCAATTGAATTCCACGCCTCCGCGGTCGCACGGCCGGAAGCCCGGCCTCCACGTCGAACTCCAAGACCTCTTTCAGCTCCTCCGGCAAGCCTCCATAGCGCGGCGGGAGCGGTGAACAACTCCCTTTGGTAGAATTCTGGTCCGGCGGGGATCACCAGTCACGGGGATGGCATCGCTGGACCACGACCACACAGCAATTTTAACCAACTACTCCCTGTTGGATTGAAAACTTCTTTGAACATCATGGCAAGTGTTCAAAGTGTAGATTCCATCAAAAAAAAAAGTGTTCAAAGTGTAGATCTCCATCAGAAAACTGCCGACTTAGGATGGAAAATGACGCAGCAAAACAACAAAAAGTTGTTCCATTGTGAACAGAGGAATAATGCAGGCATTGGAGTTGCTATATGTATTTAATTCTTCCATGTATCACAGTTATCCATTCGATCTGCGAACATAAAAGAATTCCTAGGTAAAATCAAAATCTAGGATCAATATTGTGGTCTTGTGGACTACATTACAAAAGGAGATGCATGTGCATCCCATGCTCGTATGTGCTACAAATTTACATCGTGCTGTCTGAGGATCACAAAGGAGACAACAACTGACTGCTTCATTCTGAGGATCACAATGGAGACACTAACTGACTGCTTCGTTCTGAGGATCACAAAGGAGACGCTAACTGATGCTTCAACAGCAGCTACTTGAACTTCAGCTTGCATCTTATGACTTCTCGTATTTGACTGGTCATTTCAACGCACCAGCATAAAAGTGCACTGAACCTCGTGCTTGGCCTACAGTAGATCAGCAAAAGAATTAGAAAGTGGACAGAAAAACAACAAGAGTAGGAATTTGAAAGTGAAACTTACGTGGTATTTCTCAAGATCAAATTGTAGTCCTTACAAAGAGCTAATTCGATGACAATATCAACTGGTTCTGCATCAACAGTAGCAACTTTGAATGGCAAACCAATGCACTTCCCTTTCCACTGTGGAAGGACCTTATTGAGTGCTTGTGCAGCATGTTGGCCTTGCGTTTCAATCTCTAGGAGGACAGGAACCCTACCAGCAGTATTTGAACCCTCAACCCGTAGTATCACAAACCTCTTTTCAAGAATCTAAAGTAACAAGAAAGAAGAATTAATAATACAACCACTAATGCCAGCAAATCAAGCATATAAGAAGAAGAAAAAAGAAAGAATACCTCAGCAAGGGGAGAAAGACGGTTTCCAAAGGTGTTGGTATTTGAGCTATAACGATCAAACTTGCCGGTGCAGACCTATCAAACATCAAAGTAAACATTGTTAGGTGCATAGCTAATTCGAAATTTCAATATGGCTGGAAAGTAATTTATCTATACACCAAGAGCATATGAACGCTAAAAATGTCGATAAGAACCTCATTAATCAGTACTTATGTTTCTAAAATATATAGGGCAATGCAGACAGTAAAGATGGGCCCTGTTATATGATTATATAATTTTGTTTAAGCATATAACCCTACTATTTGTGAAATCACAACTCTGCAGTCATTACCAATAAAAAAATTCCCAGGGCTTTCACAGCTCTTTTTCTCGGAAAAAGAAAAAGGAAAAAGAGAATAATACCACCAGCCCACAGATGGGTATTTGTACAAACACAAGAGCACTGGCTCAAGAACTATATTTGTGGTCACAAAATGCTGCATGCTAGTTTTTCTTTTCTTTTCTTTTCTTTTTGGGGTTCCAGGCAATCTTGACTACTTAGGCATAACATTGTTGAATTAGCGCTTGACTCAAATTGGCATGATGAAATGTTGCCTGAAATCGAATTCTCTCCACTACTATATTCTACTTGATTCTAGGCATAAGCTACAGAAGTAACCAAATGTTACTCATTTCTCATTGAGAACAGAGGGGAAAACTGAGAGAATAGCACTGGACTGCTTGTTGATGACGTTAGGCTAACATTTTGTTTCAAGCTAAACATATTGTCCTAACATCATCAATTAAAAACGAGAGTACTACAAGATAATAAAAATTGATAGTTCCTACTCACAACAAACAAATGCAACATTTAAAAAATACAAAATAATGAGATGTTACTCATTTCTTATAAAGAGCCAACATGAAAACTGTTCGAATTAATTATGCCACGTTGTGACGGACTAATTTTAACATTTTGCATCTAAGAAACAAAATAATAGTCATAGCAGCATACCTCCTTCTCCCCGTAACCAATATCATAGGACTCAACAATGTACTCAGCACCAGCCTCGTTCCAGGGAATTCTATTGTCCTCCCTGGGGAATAAGACACTAAATATCATACCATCCTGATTAAGAACAACTTCGAAGCACACTAGTATATATGGACATGATTTTCATACTGAATTCTGAATAAAGCAATCTCCTTTCCACCGAACATAAGTGTGTTGCAGTCCTTCATCTTGAAGTCACTTTTCCACCCCTCACCACGTAGGTTTAGATCCCTAAACATACAGCTCTGCACCCAAAATATTAAACCGCAAAATATACAACCCCATAAGCTATGTGATCTATAATCTCTTGAGATCGTTGAACATGTGAAGCACTTGATTAGAGAGCATACCATCTGGTCCTTAGTGATTAAGGGATCATTAATTGCTACAAGCTCCAAATCTTTGCTGTCCAAAGCGATCATAGCTATGGCCCTTGCAATACTTCCATAACCTGATGGATACCAGCACATATATAAAACACTGAGAAATCACTGCAGTTTCACCAATTACACCAGAAATATGACCCTAATAGTTATAAAACTTACCATTTATTCCTATTTTAATCTTTCCCTTTGCTGCATTAACAAAATTCACACAAAAGAAAATGTCAGGTGAGCATTAGAACCAGAGTTGAAGTTAAGAGTTGACTGGACATTTGAGCGTATGAGAACAAGCTAAATGGATGAGCGAGAAAGATATGTAGTAGATGGTAATGTCTAGAAATGAGCAGATAGTTTTAAATGATCTGTGACCTAGGAGTGCAAGTCGTAAGTACTTCGTCACTAACCCGTGTTCTGTGCTTCATCAGTGGGACTTGGTGCAAGCAAAACCTTAATGCACTTGAATTTTCGCAACAGCTTAGTACCTACAGTACCTATAACAAGAGAATAATAGCAAAAGGGGAAGGTCAGAGAAATAGCCAGCGAATAAACTACCATTCGACACAACAAGAATCATCCCACCTTTCGTATCATGCACAGAAACAGTCACAGATTTCGAATATGTCTTATCATCCCTGTGCTCATAGAACATAGGATCCCCGTGAAACCTCACATTAGCCTCCCATTGGCATTCGCCATCCATGCTTTCCAGTACCAACAGATCTCCCATAAGAACAGGAAGGGCAGAAAGAAACTCCAAATGCACAAGGCTAAGCAATGGTTCTTGTCTCTCAACATCTTGGACAACTGCTTCATGGACAATTTCTGCAGGCGTCCTACAGAATCTCATGACTTTCTCTACCAAACCATCTGAGAAAGTTACCAAAGACGATTTTCCTCTGCATGCACTACAGGGATGGACTGCAAGCAAAAGAAAAACGTGAGGTCAGTTTGAGCACGAAACTATTAATAAACAATCAACGAAATGCAGATGACAATCTACATGATTGTTAGCATCGATTCAAGAAGGTACAATGCAGACAAATTTTTCAGAGAAGGTGACTCTGGTACTCGAGACTCGCATGAACTGCATAGAGGGAACGGAACTAGAAGAAAGAGAGCAGTTAACAAATTCGAAATGCAGATGACAAAATCGACATGCGCAGACATCATTATTGGAAGTCACGATCAAGAGAAAAGCGCGGAAAGACATTATGCAAGATTGTGCAAGAACCAGTTCAAGAAGTCACAACCAAGAAAGAAAAACAAAGAACCAAACCGTTGCTGTCCAATCCTCGAACGTCAATGAGAAGTCGGTCATGAAGAACTTGGATCGCTGAATCCACTCTGCACTTGCATCGGAGACCTTGTCCCTCTAGAAGAATCGACTCGCCTACTGAAAGGCCCGGAAGAATCTTCCTCTCGACCTTCAACTTGACCAAAAAGGACTCCTGCTCTAACCGCCTCTCTACCGCCGTCACAACGCAATCGTAGTACGGCAAGAACACTCGGACGCGCTGCTCCTTCATGCTCACCGTGAAGGAGGTCGGCGACGCCATGGCGCTCGAACTCACGGAAGCGCTGGACATTGAGCGCATGCGGCAAGAAACTAAGAAAGAGAGTTCTTGGAGCGAGAGAGAATGAAGCGCGGCAGGGAAAGCTTTATATAGAGTCACCAATGCAAGGACTCAACGTTTGGGCCGTACTCCAATTGAGCCGAAATCATCAGAAATTCAGAATTGATAAACACCTTTCCCTCTGAAACCACGCAAATCAGAGGGCGTTTTTTTTTCACCCGGAAAGAAGGATTTTTAAAAAAATAAAATAAAAAAGGAAATGGGAAAAAAAAGTGGGAAATTAAAGCAAATCACTTGCCTGCCGACTGCCGTTGCTCCATTCTAGCTCCTCCGACGACCTACTCCCGTGATCGGGGCTGGAATGAGCCCGCATCTTCTCTCCTCTTCGAGTCGAACCCTAACTTTTCTTCAATTTCATCGGTGAATACATGGCGGCGGCGGTGTAGCTCCCGGAGGGGTTGACGGAGGAGACTGCCTCTTCCTTAGGCCTTTACCCGCCGCCACCGCCACCGGGATGCGCGCTCGGCGGAGCCGAAGTCTCCGGCTCCGTCCGCGCCGTCAGGAGTGGCCGAGTGGGAGGGCGCCGCTCACGAGTGACTGCCATGATCGCTCTCTCTGTATCTGTTGCCTCGGCCCGAATGGCTGGTGACTAGTCTCACATGGTCTGGTTCCGCAGTTCAGGCCCAGGTCGGTAGGGGTAAAACCGTCAAGTTCAGTAAACGAGGTAGAAATCAGTAAACCACCCAATCAGAGACAAGTTGAAATTTGCAAATGAGAACAAATTGATAGAATCGTGAAATTCATGTTTTCAGTCAAACCGGCCTAGGCCCCATTTGAAAGACCTCAGATTTCCAGAAGCTGGAAGCTAGGTCAAATTGGTCGGATTTTATGACAACTTCTAGAATCCGGAGGACCAGATTTTATGACACGATATTTGCACCACATTCTTTTCTAGAAATTAAGACGGGCAAACTACAATAATTTTAGCTTATGTTTTGAAGACTTTCTCTGGAGACTGTTCAAAAGAATGATAGGCTGAACATAAGAACCTAAAAAGTGTTTCAGGTATAATATTACGGTTTTGCACATGTTGTATCTTTTTTATTTATCAAAACAAATTTCTTTTCTCTTTTGACGGAACCTCATTAAGGAAGCAAACGCTTTGAGCGACCACAATTGTATTATGCACATATAGGACTACGTGAGTGGCCCTCTTTTAGAGTTTCGAGTCAAGATCCAATTGGATTTGCAAATGAAGTCACTCTGGCGCTCAAACTAGCTAGAAATAGGTGTAAAGCAAAGAGGCACCTCACACTGTCCAATAATGCAAGCACACAGCCTGAACCTGTATATAGAAGGATGTTTAGGATATGTCAATGCTGCTGTTTAAGTTTCGTGTCTTGACGAATGCTGTAACTAGCTTTTGGTGAGTACGTAACACTGCGCAGATCGTAAAGCCGACTCTGTCACATGTTGCCTTGAGCGCTGCCCGTGGACTCTCGGTAACGCACTTCACCGGCACGTGTGCGCCTTGGACAGATCATAAACACGTCCGCACATCGCATCGCATCGCATCGTTTTATGTGTGTTGCTCCAAATTTATTAGAGGACTACATCTTCTAACAAAATACTACCATACGTGCCACCGTACGTACCGGGCGGCTGATGGAGGAGGAATCGAGTTTCCGCGACTGGGCCTGCCTCCCTGGTGACCTGTTGACGAGCATCGGCGAGCTCCTAGGCCTCCCCGGCCGCCTATGTTTCCGCTGCGTGTGCCGGTCCTGGAGCGGCGCGCTCCCGGCGATGCCATCCCCGTGGCTGGTGATCCCCGATGGCGCCGACACCTACCGTAGGGAGCAGTTCACGCTACTCTCGCTTCCGCCACGCAATAACCCTGCCTTCCGGTGGAGGCTCCCCGGCCAGCGCTGCATCGGCTCCAGCGGCGGCTGGCTCGCCTTCGTGGACATAAACCTCTGCATCACGCTGCTGAACCCGCTCTCCGACGACGACGCGCGGCCGGCAGTCCGGCTGCCCCCTCTTCCCCTCAAACGCGACAAGCTAGGTTTGCGCCCGCTGCCCGTGTTGGCATCCGACGGCACGCTCCATCAGTGTACCTGTTTTGACTGCTGGCCACTACCGCCGCCAGCACGATGCACCCATCACAGAGCCGTCTGGGTGGAAACCGGACTGCAGCAGGAATTCGTCCAGAGGGTGGCCTTCGCCCCCAACCCGACCGCGCAGGACTATGCGGTGGCCGTGCTCTGCCGGTTCGATCACGGCATGGCGTTCACAAGGGCGGGTAGCAAAGGCTGGCAGTGGCTGGACTGGCCCCTCGCGCCGGGCCGCGCCTACCCGGAAGAAGTCGGCGAAGGCGAGCGCTTCTACGTCAACTGCGACCTGGACCTCGTGTATCACGGCGGCAAGTTCTACTACATGACGCTGTGCGGGCAGATCTGGTCCCTCGACGCCGCCGCGTCGTCCCCAGTGGAACCCGTGCGGGTTGCCAAGTGGCGCCCTCCCGGTCCCGAATACTGGCACTACGTCAAGCACATCGTGTTCACCGGCGACGGGGCGCTGCACGTGGTGTGGAGTGACATGCCCGGCATCACCGAGGACATGCGCGATCGTCCGATGCGGATGCGTGTTCAGAGGTACGACCCGGCCGCGCGGCGCTGGAGGAAGTCGCGGCACTTGGGCGGCAACGCCTTCCTCATCGGCCACCGCAGCCAGTCGGTGGCCGTGGTGCCAGCCTCTTCGACGAGGGTGAGGCCCAACTGCGTCTACTTCACCAATATTATTCCCGGGACCGAGAACAATCTGCGCTATAGAAACTTGCCGGAGGAGGTGAAACTGGTCTACGAGAAATTACTGGGCTATAGAGGCTTGCCGGAGGCGCCGGGTGACGTCTGGGAGTTCGACGTGGAGGCCGGGAGCTTCCGGTCGTGCGATCGCGGAGGCTTGGAATTGGTTGATTGGGCAAAGGCTATTTGGTTTACACCCAAGGTGGAGTCGAATGGGCGGAGTACCCACAGCCGTAGGATGGTGCCCATGTCATGGGTCTGATTTCAAACTGTTAAATTTTGTTGCACACCTGGTGAACCAACTAGGAGTGTGGATTCCCGTGCCCCCTTTCAATTAGGCCGTTAGATCGCGATTCGAGATTCGTGCAATCGGTCGTATCCCTCCGTTGGGACCATAATGTTAAATTCGTGGTCCAGCTAGTCCTCTACCGCAGATAGCCGTGGTCCAGCTGATCCTCCACACGCGGCCGGACTCCCGATGCTTCACCACGCCTCGCCCACGCGGAGCTCGATGTCGTACCCGTCGCCACGGCTGCCGCTACGACCGCGAGCTCCGCTGTCGTCCGTGCTGTGGGCGGGAGGGTAAGCTCCCTCCGCGTGGGTCGAACAACTTCCTCCCTCGCCCGACACGGCGGATGCGCGGGTCCGGAGCCGGAGCCCGGCCGCCTCTTGTAGCGGTTGGATTTCGGGGGCCGCCAGCGGCTCGCGGGAGGAAGGGGACGTGAGGCAGATGGCGTAAAGAAGGTGGGCGTGGCGTGGCCTGGCTGGACGGTGGGTAGGTCGGCGAGGGAGGAACGACCGGGAGCGATTGGATTTCAGGGACCGTCGGCGGCTTGCGGGAGGAAGGCGATGCGAGGCAGGCCTAGCTCCGGTGGTGGCAACCGGCGGCGTGAAGAAGGGGGCGCGGGCAGGCCCCGCGCGTGAGGGGCGACGGCTTCACGAAGGCAAGCGGCAGCTCCATGGTCACGAGAGATCCCGGCGGCCTCACGGGCGGGATAGGTGAGGCCTCCTCCTCATCGGCGGGCGGATGGGGGAAGGTGGCGGCAGCATTTGAACGCTAGCTTCGATTGTGCCGGGTGTGGGCCCGATCCACCGAAGGGAGGGACCATCTGCGGCATTTACTTTTCAGCAGAGTGCATCTACCGGTGTGTAACGTTGTGAGGAGATTTTGAAATACGAAGGGCGTGGGCACCAAACACCGTGGACAGAAAGTAATTTCCGAACCAACTAGTAAGCTATGTTTAATTTACCGCTGATATATAGCTGGTACATCCATACTTATGGAGTTGCAATACAATTTTTCTCTAACATTTTGTGCCTCTCGAAATTTGTAAGGTCTATCTATATTATTTAAAATCGATATAAAGTCAACTTTACTTCCTCTAAATATGACCAGAGTTCATATAACTCTCCATAACTATTATTTTGTTTGTTTTACTGCTCTTATTCACTAAAAAAGTTCAATTTACACTTTGCATCGGTATTCTAATCCTAATTTGTTAACATCAATCGAGATTAAGCTGAAATCACTCTCTCAAACTCACGCACATACTGTCGGATATAACAAAATGATCAAGAGAAACAAAACATCATCTTTGACTTGATAATATGATGTGTACCTTTTATCCAAATATGCCCTCTCGCCTTTTGCCTTCTCATACATGTGTTAAGGCCTTCGACCATTAGGAGCTCGTACTCATGGATCCACGCGATGTCATTGATCTCATCCACCATCAATCCCATGGGCATATAACTTAGTTGTACCTTTCCACGTGCCATTGTGTGAGTGAGTAGAAAGTGGTTGTGCGCAAAAGAAAAGTTCAAAGAAAAAAAGTGCAGACACAAGTTAGGCACAAGTTATATATATGATATGTTCATCACTTTATCACGTTCAGCAATCCAAGTGTGAGGTTGAGTGAGCAACCCTACTTAATTCAAGAGACAATTCCTTCCTTGACTCCTAAAACAAATGAGCCTTCCTTTCTTGACCATTTTTCATTTGAACTACCATATCCACCTAAATTTAGTTGTTGTTTCCTTTCATGATCTTTTATGAGTTTTCATAGGTCACAATATCAAAATGGAAGACAAAAGGACTATGTTACACTTTATTCCTTTTGATCACTAAGTCCTGAGACTCGGCTATGTTGTTTATTCTTCTTCGCCCACGTTGAACACTCGCAACAATGGGGACAACACGGAGCTGAGAAGAGGTGGACATGCCGCACCCCAAAGAGGCGCAAGGTACTGTGGGCCAGGCCGCCGCTCTCCTCATTCTGTCTCGTGCGAAATACCACCCTTGTCGAGCGCCACGCTTGGTCGCCGCCATCCGTCGAGTAAAGTGAACCTCATCTTTTAGAAAATGTATACTATAATATATTATATACATTTGTTAATAAGAACACACAGAAGGTTACACTCAATGATAATAGAGCTCAATGGGAAGGTGGGAAGCTCGTTTTTCTTTTTTACTTTAGACGGGAAAGAAATATAACTTCCACTACTATGTTTTGTTATTTCATTTTTCAAGAATGCTCCGTGGTGAGTTAAAAAAGTAACTAACAAATAATGGAGTCGAAATATTAGTAATGTTATTTTTTGTTTTATTATCATTAGGACAAATATACTGATTTAAGATGAACTAGTTTCCTTGCCTAAACGACAAAAAAAGCAACATCAGAGGACAAACATCATTTCTTCTGATTAAGGAGGTCAAAACCTTTTAAACAGAATCACCAAACAAGAGAGTTGACCTATATTACACCGAATTTTAAGCGATTGCACCAAACTTGAAAGCATGATTTTCACGATCCTATCAACACAGTCCGGTTTTCTGAAGTGCAATGGACGGTTTTACCCCTACCCCATCGTTGCCTTCGGTTCGACCTTGAGTCCTCCACTCCGACCTGAGCCCTGAATTGCTCTAAAAAAAAAGACCTGAACCCTGAATTGACGGAACCAGACCAAAGTCACCTGCAGAAACAGAAACAGAAACAGAGAAGAGCGCTCGTTCATGGCAGTCACTTGTGCGCGGCGCCGGCGCCGGGCACTCCGGATTCGGCGAGCGCTCATCCCTGTGGCTGCGGGTAAAGGCCCTAACGATGAGGCAGCCTCCTCCGTCGACCCCTCCGCGAGCTACACCGCAACCGCCATGTATTCACCGGAGAAATTGAAGAAAAGTTAGGCTCGACTCTTGAGGAGGGAAGATGCGGGGTCATCCCATCCCCGATCACGGGAGGGGGTCGCCGGGAAACTGGATTGGAGCGAGGGGTCGGCCAGCACCAATAACAGGCAAGCTTAATTTTTCCATTTTTCCCCCATTTCCTTTTTTTCTTTTTTTTTCTTTTGCATTTGAATCCTTCTCTTGTTCGGTTAGTTGCATTCGTTTTGGAGTTCGACCCAAATGAGTGCTTGCATTGGCTATATAAAGTTGATTCTACCGCTCGATCGCAAACATTTTTTCCTCTGCTGCGTTTCGGCCTCTCGCCCAACTCAGCTCTTTCTTGCCGCACGCACACAACGTCCACCAATTCTCCAGCGTGAGTTCGAGCGCCATGGCGGCTCCGGCCTCCTTCCCAGAGTGCATGAAAGGGCGGCACGTCAACGTGTTCTTGCGGCACTACGACTGCGTCGTGAAGGTACGGAAGACAGGTGCCTTGTCCCAGACCTTGGTCGAGTTCCAGGTCGACAGGAGGCTTGTCCCAGACCTTTCAGTGGGCGAATCCATCCTTTTAGAGCGGCATGGGTACAGATTGTCCTGTCGTGTGTGTAAAGTGGAAGAAGTGCTCAAGGAGGAGCCACTTAAAGTGGAAGAAGTGTCCAGGGAGGAGCAACTTCGCATCAGTGTTCGAGCATTGAACAGCGATGGTTAGTTTCTGGTTTCTTGATAATCTTTTCTTGGTTGTGGCTTCTTGAGATTTGTGTGATGGTTCTTGTGCAGCCCTACTTCCATATCTTTTTCGTTTTCCAGTCCATCCTTGTAGTGCGTTCTCACCTTCTTTCTGATGAGTGATGATCTTGGTTGCTCTGCCTTGCTTCATATCTTTCTTGTTCATCTGTGTAGTGAATGTGAGTCTGAGTCACTTATTAGAAATTTTGTCTCCATCGTGGCTTCTTGGAATTGACACCGACTAATACGCATGTCGATTTTGTCATCTGCATTTCGTTAATCCGTTGAATAGGTTCTTGCTCAAACTGACCTCTACGCTTTCCTTTTGCTAATAGTACGTCGCTGTCATGCGTGCAAAGGAATGTCTGTATCAACGTACGAAGGTGGTTGGGAGGGTCAGGGCATGAGATTCCGTAGGTCTGGTAGAGATACTGTTCACAAGGCAGTTGTCGACGGATGTGCATTTGAAATTTCTTTCTGCCCCTCCGCCTCTTCATATGGGAGATGTGTTGATACTGGAAAGCATGGATGGCCAATACCGATGGGAAGCAAATGTGATGTGTCATGGAGATCCCATGTTCTTTGAGGGCGGCAATGATCAGAGATATTTGGAATCTGTGATTGTTTGTGTGGACGATGGGAAAGGTGAGATGGTTCTTGTTGTGTGGAATGTTAGTTATTCGCCATATATTTCTCTGAGCTTACCCTTTTTCTATCCTTCTGTTGTTATAGGTTCCAAGTTGTTACGCCAATGCCAGGAGGTTTTTGTTTTGCCTGCATCAAATTTGAAACATTTCCCCCGTCCCAAAAATGTGGTAAGCGGAATATCTCTCTATTAATATCAAGTTCAGCATTAGGAGTTGCTTAACTGGTCTACCTGTCAACTTACAGTTGTGGGCTGCTTACCAGAATACAAACAACGCTAGACCCAAGAAAGCGCAGAACAGGGGTTAGTGACTAAGTACTTATGTTTTGCCTTCCAAGACCACAGATAATTTAAAGCTATCTGCTCATTTCTCGACATTAACTTCTGCTATATATTTTTCTCTCATCCGTTTAGTTCGATCTCATAGCACTCACATGCCCAATTATCTTGTAACTTCCACTCTGGTTCTAATTTTCACCTTGCATTTTCTTTTGTGTTGTCAATGCAGCAAACGGAAAGATTAAAATAGGAATAAACGGTAAGTTTTCAAAGAATAGGGTCATATTTATGGCGTAATTGGTGAACCACACACTGATGTATCAGTGCTTAATTTATTCTTGCTGGTATTAAACAGGTTATGGAAGTATTGCAAGGACCATGGTTAAGATTGCTTTGGACAGCCAAGACCTAGAGCTTGTGGCAATTAATGATCCCTTATCAACCTCTGATGAGAAGGTGTGCCTTCTAATCAAATGCTCCACATGCTTTATGATATGACGAGATCACATAGCTTACGGGATTACATATATTATGCTTTAATATATCTCTGAATTTTGGATGCAGACGTGTATGTTTAGCCATCCTAACCCACACGAGGGGTGGTGAAGTGATTTCAAGATGAAGGACAGCAACACTCTTCTGTTTGATGAAAATGAGGTTACTTTATTCGGAATACGGTATGAAAAATCATGTCTATGTACTAGTGTGCTTCACAGTTGTTCTTACTCAGGATGGTATGCTAATATTTAGTATCTTATTTTGAAGTGAGCGTGATCAAATCCCTGGAATAAAACTGGTGCTGAATACATTGTTGAGGCCTATGGTTATGACTATGATACTGATCCCAAGGAGGTATGTCATTGTGACTGTTCTTTTGTTTCCGAGATGCAAAATGTCTGACTAGTCACAATGTGGTATAATTAATTCAAACAATTTACATGTTTGTTCTGTATAAGAAATGAATAGCACCTTGTTATTTTGTAGTTCTTTAGTTTTGCATTTGTTTGTTGTGAGTGGTAACTGGCAATCTTGATTATTTTGCTCTCCCTGGTTTTAATTGATGACATTAGGATCAAATGTTTTGCTAAAAAAGAACTAAAAGTGTAGCCCTAACATCATCAACTGAAAACGGGAAGGAGCAACTAGCAGTCCAGTGTTGTTATCTCAATGTTTCCACTCAGTTCTCACTGAACAATGAGTAACGTCTGGTTATTTTTTTAGCTTGTTTTATCCATTCATTTGTTTGTTGTAACTGATAACGAGAATCAAGTTGAATATAGTAGTGATGAGAATTGGATTTCAGGTAAAATTTCATCATGTATGAAGCAGCAATTCAATAGTTTTGTGCTTAAACATCTCAGAATCTCTTGACCCCCTAAGAAAGTAGCAAGCAGCATTTTGTGGCCACAAATATAGTTAACAAATCCAGAGCACTTGCGTTGTACAAATACCATCTGTGAGCTGGCATTATTCCCTTTTTCTTTTCTTTTTTTCCATGAAAGCATTAGGCAAATTTTAATTTATAATCACTGCAGAGCTGTTATTTCACAGAGATTAGAGTTATACGCTATACAAAATCATATAGCAGGACCCGTCTTTGCTGTCCATGCACGCCCCTATATGTTTTAGAAGCACTAGCTGGTAGCAATTAATGAGTTTCTTATTGACATGTATATTATTCATATGTTCTTTTGGGTATATAGTCGGACTGCTTTCCATCCATACTGAAATTTCGAATTAGTATGCACCTAACAATGTTTATTTTGATATTTGATAGGTCCGTGTCCGTACCAGCGGGTATACTCATTATAGTCCAAATGTCAGCCCTCTCAAAAACTGTCTTTCTCCTCTTGCTGAGGTATTATCTTCTTTTTTTTCTTTTTATATATGTGGCTGTGTTGACATTACATGAATATACACTTATAATTCTTGTTTCTTGTTATTTCAGGTTCTTCACAAAAAATTTGGGACGGTCGAGGATATGAGTCCAGCTGTCAGGGTTCCTGTTCTCATACACATCAATCCAGAAAAGGATACTGCTGCCGCAGCAATTGACAAGGTCCTTCCACAATGGAAAGGGAAGCTCAGTGGATTAATATTCCAAGTTCCTACTATTGATGCTCGGCCAATAAATATCGGCATTGAATTAGCTGAATCAAGGACTGTTATAAGATCTCGAGGTAATTATTCCCCTCCTTTGTCTGCACATTCCTATTTGTGTTGTTGTTGTTCACTTTTTATTTCTTTTGCTGGTCTGTTGTAGGCCAAGTGATGGGTTCAATGTACTTTTAGCCTGGTGTGTTGAAATGGTCCGTCAAATTCCAGAAATCATGTATTGCGGGCTAGAGTTAAAGTAGCCGTCTCTCCTTCGTTATTCTCATAACGCAGCAATCAGTTGGAGTCTCTCCCTTAGTCCCTTGGTTGGAGGACTGGGAGTATCTCCTTTGTGAGCCTCAAATAGCATGATGTAAATTTGTAGCACATAGGAGCATGGGATGTGTCTCGTTTGTACTGTACTCCACATGCAGTACGTTGTAAAGCATAGATCTTGATTCTACTTCTACCTAGGGAATAAATATGTGTGATACATGGAGGAAATAAATACATAGCAAATCACATTGCTTGCATTAAAAAGCTGTTATTTGTTGTTTTGCTGCATCATATTCCATCCTGGAGCTAGGGGTTCTCTAATGGAGATGACGTATTTGAACACTTGTCATACATTACAAAAAGAACATTTTTCATGAAAGTGTTTTGATATCTTCTTCTGTTGGTGGGCCTATCTTCTAGCTTCTGCTCCTGTTCAGTAGTTCAGGTATCCTGGCCAAAAAATTAGAATGTTCGAGCGTGCATTCATTGTATTGTATATGGCAAAGGTTTGCAAAAGTGACCATATACCAACCAAACTGTCTATTTAAGGCCTCGGTACACAGGCTAAACGGCCATAGGGTGCAGTTGGAATTTACGGTTTGCCCATATGTCCGAGCCTATGGTATGCATTTTATATTCCCACTGATGCCAGATACACTAAAGAGCCCATGCTTACATCTCAGAGTCAGTTCTGACAATGATTTGCTTATAATCCGTAGGAAGAACGTCTGAGTTTTTGTCATCTGCACCCCCTGCACAAAATAAACACAAATGAATCATAAGTGAACGTTTTTTTTTCCCTGAAAAACATACTAGAAGTGAATATTCAAATAAACGAATTTCAATTACAAACATAGCACACCATTTTACTAGAATTTGCAGGATGCTGCAGAGTCAATTTCGCAGCATTAAGAGGACTTCTTAAAGTACCCTGAGAAATTCAAACGCCATGGTAGTAATAATGTGAGTAGGGCCCATAAAAGCAGCTTGATCAGGTATTTTGTTGAGTCATCATATAGAAACCAGGCCAGGTTCAAGAAGAATATTGCTTTATATTTGGCATCGGGAGAAAAAAGAAGAAGAATAGAACAGATCCAGAGACATACCTTATTTGCCCACATCAAGCCACACGCATTACATAGGGACCTTGGACCTGCCGGCCCCGACGCATTGCTGGTGTAAGCCTTGAGCTGATGCCACAATTTTGACAACTACTAACAAGTCAACATAAGTCCATCTATATACAGGCAGCAGTTTCTTTGAAATGAAATCAATATAAAACTTAACTCACTGAGTGCCATCAGCTGGAGAGCTACAAGATGCAGATGAACAAGCATGATCACCAAAATCTGCTCTCCCAGCAAACTGCCCTTTGCTTGGCTTCATCCTGACAAAGCTAATTAATTCGTGCAATGTATGCAAAAAAAATGACTTGCAACAAAAACAATTCTCAGCAGCAATTTTCAAAAACCAAGTATGTTTAGTAACAAACTGGGATATATTCCTAGTGGGGTCAAGTGGGGGCAGCAGTCTGCTGGCTAGGATTTGTTCTCTGGTAGCTGCATCAACACATCTAGAAAATAAGGCATTTATTCCCTACGCTTTGAGAAAAGAAAATGGTGAAAAAAGGTGAAATGTCTTTCCTCGAAATATAAACGAGAAGAACAATTTGGGCTGGATTGCGGGGAAAAAAACCTCAGTTGCATAAAACTAGGAATAGTCCAGTAAAACCTCGACCAGTCGGGGTAAGACTGTTCCAAAGCTTTCTTTGATAGAGAAACTCAACCTTCCCTGCTGATAAAATCTACAAACACTAGTCCCACATACTCCACTACTTGAACAGCGAGTGTCTACATGCAAGTTCAGCTAGTGTGTCTATCAGAGCAAATTCTGTTTCTTTTTTTCTCGAATATGCAGGAGATCTGCGTATCTTTGTATTTAATAGAGAACAAAAGGAGTACAACACACTCTTCGCCTCCCACATGATGTTAGAAGAGCTCAAACGGAATTTGGATTACATGATCACTGGCTAAAGATAAAACACTCGACCCAAAGGAGCGAACCTAAGGTGCAGTCCCCAACCGACCTATAGGTAGCTTCTTGGTGCCTGTCAAGCACCACCGGCAAATTCTGTTTAGGAAAGCCCTTTTCTGTGTAGGTTGAATATTCTGCTATGTATATTCTCGAACTTTCAATATATATCTAACTTTTTTTCACTCAGATAACAACAATACGAGTAATTTATTCAAAAATAAATAGTTGACCTATTCAAGATAACAAGATATATACGATTGGATCAGGTAGGCATATGTAAGAGATTGTCCCCCCACCCTCCCCATCCCCATTGAATCTGAAGTGCATTACATTTACATTCGGGGCATAATAAAATTATGCATAATTAAATCCTGCTTTATTCCAGAATGTAGAATAGAAAATAAATCAAACGGGATCATTAACTATCCTGAACTAGACTTAGTGATGCGAGGGATCTTAATTTATCTTTTAAAAAATATAAGAATGTTATTTTAAGTTCATTCTTCATTGACCATGATTGGTTATGGTTATATAATTAGGTTTGGATTTTTTAGTAACAATTACGTTTGGAATGGTTAATTACGAAAGAACCTAAAAGTGTCTGGGCATAATATTGTCCATACTTTTGGGCAACCTCCTTGCGCACATTGTATCTTATTTTTTTATCGAAACATCTTTCCTTTCTCTTTTCACGGAACCTAATTAAGGAAGCAACCCTTTGAGCAGCCACAGTTGTACTCTGCACATATAGGGCAAAGCTTTAGGAGAAACTAGAAATAGTTATACATACACTTTAGCGATATTAGTAGTACCTTTTCATTATGCACTGTAGGTTTAGCAATGCTGTCTAAGCCAAGAGGCGTCTCACACCCTCCAAGCACCAACAGAACAGACTGAACCTGCATAAAAGAAAGTTTAGGATATGACGATGCTGCTGTTTAAGCTTCATGTCTTTCAGTCTTTCCGTCCTAGGAGTTTCAGGAATTGAGCTATACTAATGAAAATGCTAAACAAGGACTTTATTTGGTCATATTTATGACTTGACCCCTCATCACTTTGAAGATACATGTAAGACCAACCGAAGTACTTTGTCATCTCAGACCTCCAGTAGCTGCTTCATTCTATCGGCACTAGTTTTTCGAATAATCTCCCAAAATAACCGAAAACATGTAATTATCATCATTACCTGTTAGGGTCAAAGCCGGGTGAAAGAAAAATGTTGTATGAATCACTCACTCTAACCCAAGACCACAGAACCGATACTAGGAAAAAGGAATAAAAAACAAACACAGAATAAATTCATATGTTGACATTCCATTCAACAAAGGTAAAAATCTGCAAGTATTTTTTTATGATGGAGCCTAGCTATCCTAGCAGCATTTATTTCGAAATTCAGCAAGCATGTCTACTGAGTAGTAAACCGCTAAACCCCCACCAAGCAGATATCACTAAACACATTGAAGGGGGAAAAACTATATTAACTGCAGGAAATCTCAATTGTACCAGAACAGTGAAGCAGCATAGCTGAACTGATATAAGATGAAATAACTGAACCAGCTCGAATTAGCATTAGCCCCTTCCCTAAAAGCTCGACCAATAACAATCCCAGCTGTTAAAACAGAATTACACTAATGCAAATCATTAACAACTAATCTGTTCACAAGAAATAATTTTCCCTCAAAACTCAACCAAGAGCACCGAGAGCAATATTCAATCATCTTTCCTTTCTTTTCAATCGACTTAAAGTTGAGAAACTTTCAATCACCATGATCTGTAGTTTTGTACTATAATTTGTATTGTTATTTATTTTTGTAAGGTTATGTAACATGTAGATAGAGAGAGGAAATTTTGTTAATGTATAGACTATAGAAAACAAATGTTTTTTCGTAACACTATCCGATTTCGATCTAGTGGTATTGGATGATGATTGAAAGCTCCCCAATCTTTCAACCGACTGAAAATTAGCAAGCCCCATATTCAATTGCTGAATCTAGTAGCAGGCACACCAATCTTTTCCTCCAATACCAAGGAAAACTGTGTATCGACTGCATTAAGAAGAATTTGTAGAAGTACAACACACCCTACATCCACTCAATCACCATGAATGAATTCACAACGTGCAAATTAGTGGAGTTTCTCAAAGACGTCTCTACGGAGCGCAAATATTACGAACAACAGGCATATTTCCAAGATGCAATTGAACGCACAGCGCCCGGCTAGCAGCGATATATCTCCGGCCCAACAGGAACAGTGACCACCGGAACTAGTCAACACGGGTATCAATCCGAACGGGAAGAACCGAACATTGGCAATGGAATTTGGAAGGGTGCAAAAAGGCTCGACCTTTGGGGGCGGGACAGGGTCGAAGACGTAGACCTCGCCGTGGTACACCGGCGTCAGCTGCTCCGACGCCGCGCTTAGCAGCGCCTCCGCAGCCGCCACCGTGGAGGCGTCGGTCCCGCCGGCGCAGTCCGCCGGGAGGTGCTGGCAGTCCGCAGCGGGCTCGCCCGCCATCGGCCGGGGATCGGACGGTGGACAAGCGCGAACAAAAGGGACGCGCTCCGTCCGAGCGCACGTGTGGAGGATGGATGGGAGCGCGGCAGCGCGCACGTGTGATACACAACCAGAGAATGAGAAGGTTGCGTATTATAAACTCTCCGCCTTTACATTAAAAGAAAAAACTCTCCACCTTTTGAGATCTGCAGGAGTTTAGCAACCGTTTTTTTATGGAAAAGACTTTTTCATTAATATTAAAGCATAGAGTACAAAAGCAACTCCAACTATCATCGATGAAAACAAAAAATCTTAAAACAGACATAAATTCCATTACCTAGGATTTTACCATCCTAAACAGATATGCCATCCATTTGAGACCAAAAGAAACATTTTACATTTGAGACACGCTTCTACATTTCAACCTTGCGCGTGCTGCTAAAATTTTAGCATTGTTACATAAAAAAGAATCTTGTCATTTACAAATATTTTGATCAATTTAATGATAATTTTTTGATAGATGGATGCTAATTTACTAGATGAATATAATAAACTTAATTAATTTATTTTTTGCTACAATGATACTACGGTAACCATCCTCTAATGACGGTTTAACTTTCTTTATTAGATTCATCTCGTGAATTAGCCTAGGAATTCTATAATTTATTTTATAATTAAACTTTATTTAGTACTCTTAAAATGGTAGGATTTTTTTATGTGACAGAACTAAAATTTTAGCTGAAGAAACAAACACCAACCAAATGGCTGGCTGGTTACTATCGGTATGTCACTGCAATGCACATGCAACTCGTGATGTGAGCTGTTATAAAAAAATCGTGATGTGAACAAAGGACATGAAAATTTTGCTACTCCAATGTACTATTCAGGAAAACACAAACATGTAACAACCAAAACTGAAAGGTGATACAACCGAAGCTTGTGGTGCTTTGCATTGTTCAACAACCAGCAAAACTGAAGCGCTGTCTTTTTCATGGTCTACAAACTTTATTTGAGTCTAATAGAACATCGGGAGAAGCTCTTGAATGCTCCACATATTATTGTAAAACTACAAAGAACGCCTATATATGATTATAATGTGGCAAATGCCAGTCTTGCCGACCCTTCCAATTCATATGACGGTTCCATCAGCAATTATTGAGTTCTTCAGTACGATGGTGATGCCGGATCGGATGTAGAAGCCTTCGGAGGTTCTATCAGATTCCTCTACACCCTGCAAAAGGTCCAACAGCCATCCAGATTTTTAAATCTCTGAAGAATGTGCATTGGGAAAGAGAGCAATGCTCGCAAAGCAAATACTATCTTACAACTAGAGATTACATATACATCGTGGTGATCTTAATCTGTTGTGACATGCAAGTACTGTTAGTTGACTCTTGTTGAGTTCAACTATGTTTGTTTGGTAGTCATGGTATTGTTATTCGAGAGAATATGTGGCAGTGAGCAGGAATACCTCAGAGTTGGAGATGGTCACATTCTTTCCTATCCTTGCATTCTTGTCTATGATGCACTTTCTGCAGAGAACAAACGAGAACACATGAGGATTAAATAATCATTTACATCTAAAAATGAATCTGTGCTTCTCAGGAAATAATCATTGCATACTGAATCATTGTATTCTCCCCGATCCCAATTGGAACCTTTCCTTCCACGAGCAGTTCACCTCTTTCCGCATCAGTTTCATAATCATCAGCACCGAGCATTACTGTATCCTGTAAGAAAAACACCAAACGAAATTTAGTTGAACATTAGGATCTACCTGTTTCTCAAATGTAGTTTTGTTCCTTTATCTCCATAGAATGGAATGATTGTCTTTAAAAAATGGAATAAAATAAACCCATAAATTCGGATGTCTCGCCTTGAGGTGCACATTGGAGCCTATCCGAGAACGGACTCCAACAACGCTGTGTTCTATTTTGCAGTTATCCAAAAAGCATCCGTGGGAAATTATTGAATCTGTTATCTGCAATGACCCCAAATTGTAGTTAGAACATTGGACAACAACTGGACTTAGTTTTGAAGTATATTGATTAGTTATTGTCTGGAATAAAGAAAAGGTAATATTTACTTATGAAACACAAAAACAGTGTTAGTGAGGAAGAAAAGTTGTGGTGCCGTGATACTCTATCGCCATTTTAAAATACGTGTGAAAGAAATAATATCTAGGATTAGCTAAAAAGGCACAAAAAGGGGGAAAATCGATGAGCCCACCTAGTTTCAGATAGGCTGTCACATACCTTACTATTATTGATCATAGACGGTGGCAGGTTTCGCCGTGATGTGAACATTGGTTTGTTAGCATCATAAAAGCTGAACCTTGGAGGCTGCATAGGTTATAAAGGGTTTAAGTCTTCACACTGTCACTGTAACACTACAAATGTCTGATAAATCATGCAAAACCGACAACATGCATGAATAGGTGATGGTGAAGGGGTTCACTTCAGCAAACCTTATATTCAAGGAAACATTTCAAGCAAAAGATATACAAAAGGCAAATATACATGATCATAAGGTACGGCGCACCTGTTCAGCGAGGGCAAGATTTGCCTCAAAGAAGGACTTAATGGTTCCAATATCTTCCCAGTAATCATTGAAAAGATATGCCTGAAATAGTACATATTAGATACCGCAAAACATGATATGGAAGTTAAAGGTTCCAGGAAAAGATTTAGCGTGCAGTGTTAATATATAATATGGAGTAAAAAAGTTTTATAGGCATCAGATTGTAAGAAACAAAGCAAATGCATGTACTGCTTGAAAAAAAGTTCAAATTATAGGCATGTATCGACATCAATTTTTATTAAGTAACTAGAAGGAATACAAAAAGCGACATAGTACACAGTGCACCTACTTCGTGAAGGTCTGAAGGAACTTATAGTGTTAAAGACATACCTTTACATTGATTTCTTTTGCTGATGCTGGTATTATTTCTGATCCAAAATCATTGGCAGTGGGAAAACGCCATCTGACCTAACGATGATACATACAGATTAAGATCTACAAGCAGTTATATCGATGCCTGTTCTATAAATGCCTCTTAGTCAATATAAAAATTTTGAGCAAAAAATGGCTTCTCAACTCCACACAATGTACTGTCATGTGCTGAAAGTTTTATGGGATCGAGTGAGTTGAATCATACCTTAAAAGATTTAGGAGTATCTCTTTCTTAAATACGTAGACCCCCATTGAAGCTATGTATGGTTTCTTTTTTGCGTCTTCCTCTGATAAGCCCAGCACTGTGGTGTCAACTTGCTGCCCAAAAAAATTAATACTGGATAAACCTTTGGCGCATTTTTATACAGGATCTTGTTCATGCAATTTTATGATCATGAATTGTGGCATCTTTAACAAGTTCTAATTTAGCAATTGGCTGGACCAGGAACTGCAGGAAAGCCGACTGGCATTGTGATATCGATTCAACTTACCATTGCCTTCAAATCATCGCCTTTTGGCTTTTCGTTAAATGAAATGACTCTTCCTGTGTCATCTATCTTCATTAGACCAAAATCAGATGCTCGGCTGGCAGAAAAACAGGAGTCATTCATGTAACACGTTAAAAAATACCACACTGAAGGAGTGAAAACACATAAGTACATTACGGTTATGCAATGCCACTTCCACTGTCATGTACAAAAAAGAAAAGGGAGTCAGTCACCTGTCATCCATTGGCAAGCAACAGATGCTGATGCCTGCACCTCTTTGTCGGTGAGACTGCAAAGCAAAATGAATTGCCAACAATAATGAAATTTTTCTATAACTTTTAACAACCACTAGTTATAAATGATTTATTCTGCCTCGAGTCACCTGAACGAAGTCCATGTAGTCCATACGGTAGAGGTGATCACCAGAAAGAATCAACACATCTTCAATGTCTTTAGCTCTGGCATCCTGATGCAGAAAAATACATATCCATTACAGTTTCTCAAGGGACAGCAATCTATTTTCTGGTATATTGTTTTTCTTAGTGAAAAAAATATAGTGGTGCAACATCGTGTAATAGTCAGGACATTACAGTAAAACATCCTAGGACATTATGAGATACAGTAAAGTATAGTAACATCACTATCTGTTAACATCCTAAGTTCCGTGCTTCATTAAGACTCGGTCTCTGATATCAGTATCAACAGCACTTGAGATCAGAACATGAATCATCGACTCGTATTGAAGTAGCATAAAACACACAATTGTCTTTCTCACGCTCAAGTAAGCACTAAACGTTGTTCTATCGTAGCGGCTTGTTCTACATTGGCACTGTACGGACATGTTTGTATCGCCCTGATGCTTGCGCACACTGGATCACAGTTCACATCCAAAAGGCAAGGCATGTATTTAGTACAACTGATAAGCTAAGAGAATGGCATACATCGAAAAGCCAGTCGAACTGCCGGACCGCATCAGCAGTACCCTGAAACCACCTCTTCCCCTCCGTCCCAGGCCTCTGTGTTGCTGCTAGAACCTGGAAAAACAGTATGATCCCCTATCTGTCATAATCTGATGAACATCGATGGTGTAGAACGAATGAACGGGAGTGGAGCATCGACTTTCGCACCTCCATGAACCCGTCTCCGAACGCCACGCCGTTGCTGAAATCGTAGGCCCTGGAGAGGTGACGGTTGAGGGATTGCGAGTTGAACTGGGTGAGGATGTACACCTTGTTGATGCCGCTGTTTATGCAGTTGCTCATGGGCACGTCGATCAGCCTGTACGCCCCACCAATCGGCACCTGGAACACGAAATTGGCACAGATCAAAACTGCCGGCATGTACAGGTTCATGGCAACTGCACCATTGTGCTTGTTGATTCTTTTCATATCACAGAATGAAGGAAGATCGATCAAGGTACGAGCACTGACCGCGGGCTTGGCCCTGCGCTTGGTGAGCGGGAAGAGCCTGGTCCCGGCGCCGCCGCCGAGGATGACCGCCACCACCGTCTTGGGGTCCCTGGCCTCCAGCATCTCTTCCTCCGACTGCACCACACCAACGGACACGCGCGCGCGTTAGTCGCGGCAGGCTAGTTACAGAGGAACAGAGACAAACAGAGGCGGAGAGCACACTGACGCCGCCCACGGCAGCGGCGGCGGAGGCCGCCTCGGTGGTCGCCACGGACATCCGCACGGAGAGGCGCCTCCGTCCGCGGAGCGCCCACGGCCGCGGCGGCATGCGCGCGACGCCCCCGCCGAGCACGCGCACGGCGGCTGGTGCGGCAGCCACGCGCAGGTCCATCGCGGGCAGCCGACGCTAGCTGAGCCCGAACGATCTAGCACGCGTCGCCCTTCGCTGAACTGAACAAGAACAATGGCTGGCAGCGACGCAGGCGGCTGTCGCGTCTCTCCCTCTTCTCAGCTTTAAAAACTCTTGTGACTTCTCCTCGGCCGCTGCTGGAGATGCAGGAATGGCGAGGCAACGGAGCTTTGGTGAAAGCGCACTCTGTTCTAGCTCCCCGGCGGCTCCACTGACCTGTGGGCCCGAAGCTACTTGGGACGGGGACGTCAGTGACCTGGAGGATACGGAGCGCGAGATTTCTCGCGCTCGATTGCCACGCTATCCGGCGCGAGGCCGGACGTCCACACGTCGCCCCTGCCCGCGCGCCCCGCCGCTCTCGCGCACTGTTCTTTTCTTTTTGGAGAAGCTCCCGTGTCTCTCATGGACTCATGGTACTTCGCGGGGCCCACGGCACGGCCTGCCACGGCAGCCACGCATTGGCTCCCGCCGCTGGTGAACTGGCGATGGCATATTCCAGATCTCAGTGTGAGCTCTGGACGCTTGCGACCAACACGGTCACACTCCTCACCAGTAACAAGTGGCCGACGCCTGGGCTCAACGGCCCAGGAAGAAAGCAATCGGCGGCGAGCAGAGTTGCTCATGCCCGTCGTTTGCTTTGGTAATTCTCGATTTCCCGGTGATAAGTAGCAGGAGACACTGTCCGAACGCCAAACGCGCCTATCGATGCAGGCACTCAAACTACAGAGGAGATTACAGAAGGCTGGTCGCCTTGTTCTCGATTTTCCTCTCTACAAGTCTATATATAGTCTATAAAACAAAACATGGCAATAACTTCGAAAGTACTAGTACAGCACTTCATCTTTCATGCACACATAAAAGGAACAACGACACTACCTAAACCCGAACGTACAATGCCTTGAAAAAAAACATAGCTACAGTATAGTGGTAGCATTAATGGTAAGATTACTGTTGAGACTCTTATGAGTATTTAGGGTGCATTTGGATCCTATGGTCTAAAGCAAATTGACTAAATTTTAGTCAATTTTCCGACTAAAGAGCCAATCGGCCTAACTAAAAGGGTCTAAAAAAACTTTAGACACGAGTGAGAAAGCCCCTGCATCCCACTCATCCTCTTCCCGAAACATCGAGTACCACGCGCGCCACCTCCTCCTCCCCCGCATCCGACCTCCTCCTCCCGTACTCCACCGCCCAAGGACTTCGCGTGCGCCGTCGCCCGACGACCCCGCGCGCCGCCTCCCCTTGCCTCCCCGTGTGCTGCCGCTCGACGACCCCTACACGCCGCCGCTCCCCAAGGACTCCCGCGGGCCGCCGCACACCACCGCTCATCGTTGCCGTCGAAGCTCTCCCCGGCCACCCGTCCTTCCGTGCGACACGGCCCGCGCAGCTTCGGCTTCTTCTCGCCGCCGCTCCGAGCGCAACTAGCAGCCTCCTCTCGACGCCCACCGGTTCCCCTCCGTCTCCAGCCCACCGACGGCCGCCTAGCCCCCATCTTCCCCACATCCACCTCCTCCTCCTCGTACTACTCCTAAATCTTGCGCCGGTGGTGGTTGCTCGGCGGCAGGGACAACGGCGAAGGTCCCATCTCGCTGGGAACGACGCCTCTGTGCTGTTTTTTTTTGGGTACTAGTTCTTTCGATCGATCCCAAACGACCGATCAAAGAGATATGTGTTTTTAGGTATTTTGGTCTTTTTCAATTTATTTAAGAAACTTTAGTCACTTTTAGTCATTGGAACCAAGGGGTGACTAAAACTTAGTTATTGCTTTTTAGTCACTTTGTTTTGACTCACAGATGCAAACGCAACCTTAATCGGCCAAACATATCTCTTTGACTACTATCCGAACGTACAATGCGTACAATGCCTTAAAAAAAACATAACATAAGATTATTGTTGAGACTGCTTCGCGTATTTAATTGGCCAAACATAAAGACACTCAAACTCGAGTGTTGGTTAAATATCAGGTTTCAACTTTGAAAACAATATTTCAACTCAAACCTCGATAGAAACAAGTTGAAACTCAAAGTAAAAAAAATTTGGATGAGAATGAAAAAATAACTTAAAAGACTAAACTAGGCTTTGGTATTCTTCCCCAACATTGGAGGCATCCCGTCCTCCATCTTCTTGCGGACGGTATGACACCATGGCTATGACACTAGTACATCTAGAGCACGCATGTTGATTTTCAATTTTTTTAGGACGACAATGTTATTCAATAGGTCGGAAAAGAATAAAAAATATGTACCTTTTTCTATACATAACAAGGAGATATGATGAGTTTTAACTGGATATAGAAAAAGATCCTCACAAACTAACTTGTGAGTTGGTTAAATAACCAACATACATGTGTTGAATAAGAGCTTCAAAACGTTAAACATGACACTGGGATGATGATGTCACATTATATGAATGGTGAAGTGATGATATAAATATCTTCCTTATTTCCTCTTCATGCCTCCCATGTGAATGTTTTCGTACTCTTTTCTCCTCTTTTGTGCTATGCCACAAACCAATCTTGTCAACGCCATCACAACCATTATATATGTATGTCTTTCTTCACCGCTAGTGAATATCTAAAGTCAATACCCCCCCCCCCCCTCTATAGTGACGCTAGATGTGGTTCTCATGATATATCTAAAGGCAAGATATGTTGAATTTGGAGATCTGATGCTTAAATCTCAATAAAACCTAAAAGCAATATTTGTTGGATCTAAAGATTTATCGATGATGATGATGACGTGTGATGTGCACAATGCAATCCAAAGCAAGTCATGGCTCTTCTTAGGTTTGTAGATTTCTTTGGACACCATATTTATTTACTCGCATTGTTGCTCGCTCCTTCGATTACTACCAACACCTTTCGAATCTACTATGAGCTAGCTTGGTCATGCATTTTCGATCGATCCCTTAATAACAATGGCACTATGAGCAATATAGTTCCCTTCCCTACACACATAGCTACAAATCCTGTCTCCGAAAATATTTCATAAGATTTTTTGAATATGTTGAGTCAATAGTCTAAGTGCACCGCTCTAGAGTCCAAGCTGCAGGGGTGAATGCATCGTGCTCCGCCCCATGCCAGACGTTTTTCGAATATGTTGACTCAATAGTACCACCACACAACCCAGCTAATTCCATGTCTTCAACAAAATTTGAGATACAATAGAATGTTGATAGTGGGCTTCAGAAAACATTCCCATGCAATGCCCAATATGTGACCAGATTTTTTTAAAAATCCTTTGCTGACAAAGTTTTTTTAAAATATTAAAGAACAACCATACCTCTGGTTTTTTAGGAGAATACATCTGGGTTGTTGTTTTCTGTTATTACAACTAAAAGTTCAGTGAGATCTAACCAGTGCCCAAACACATTGGAATTTTGACGGTGATGACTGATGCTCAACTCTTGAAAGCCCACTGGGCCAAACCAGACCTTCGAACAGGGCCACCGCATTTCAAGTCACGTAGCCCGCACGCAGGCGGCCATCAACTAACCCAACCCTACTCGAGTCCTCGCCATCAAAACCCTAACGAGCGGCGAGCCGCCTCTCTCGAGCGCCTCCCACTCCCCACGCGCCGCCCCACACCGCGCGCCATCGCGCCACCGTGAGGCCATCAGAGCCCTTTCCAGAGCTTCTAGAACGACCTGATCGCCGCCGCAGCCTAGGCATCGGTCTGTCGCCCCATGGAGAAGCTCCGTGTCCACCGCTGCGGCGGCGGCGCGGTCGCGTGGTCCCCCTCCCCAGTCGTCGCGCTAGCCACCTCCCCCTGCGCATCCCAAGTCGCTGCGGCGCGTGAGGACGGCTCGCTTGAGCTCTGGCTCGTCTCCCCTGGCTCCGTTGGCTGGCACCACCAGCTCGTACGCTCTGCTCGCCCATCCACTCCGGTGGCCCAGCGGTTTCCTTCCTGCTGTCTGGGATTTCAGTGACCTGATTGGGGGTTTGTGTGGGTGCAGACGATACAAGGGAAGGCCGAATCAAGGGTCACATCGCTGGTGTGGGGGCGGAGAGGCATCGGCGGAGCAACAGGACGGCTGCTCTCCTCCAGCGTTGATGGGTCGGTGGCCGAGTGGGATCTCTTTCATCTGCAGCAGAAGGTATCTGCTTCTCTTGCTTTGCTTGCACTACATTGTAGTTTCCATTGTAATTTTGAATTTTGATTTGGGGATAGTTGTGAATAAATTGTATACAGTGTACTGGTAAATTAGATTGTCAGCAAACTAAACTGTTATATTATTTGAGACAGACAGACATACAGATAGATAGAAATCATACCTGTGTAATTATGAGTTAAGGAGCTAAGGATCAGATATTCGTGTCAAAGAGGGTTGATATAGTAAAACTATGGGTTTCTGTACTGGGTATATAGGTTTGAGAACACTATGGACTGTTGTTAATATAGGTTAGAGAGCGCAATATGTTTGTGTTTGTAACATTTTCGCTTTGTAGACTGTCCTAGATACAATTGGAGTATCAATCTGGATGATGGCAATGGAACCTTCAGTTGATCCCAAAAGTTCTGAGAGTAATGGCTTTGGATTGCCCATAAATGGCAATTCCAATCAACATGAGTACAGCGATTCGGACACCAGTAATGTTGATGATGGTGACAGCTCAGATGAAGCTGGTCCATCCAAGACACACTCTTCACATAATATGAATGATGAATTCCAGAGGTTGGCACTTGCCTGTGATGATGGCTCAGTACGCTTATACCATGTACCTGAATCAGGAGCATTGAATTACTACAGAGCTCTGCCGAGAGTAAGCGGTATGTCCAATGTACATTTCATCTTTTGGTTATTTTGACAAATTTCAACTCTGGCAGTTACATTTTACCTTCTTGCAGGACGAATGTTGAGTGTGACATGGAGTAGTGATGGCAAGTTTATATTTTCGGGAAGCAGTGATGGGTATGTTTGACTTCCCTTTCTCATACAATCTTTTATGTAATAGTGATGCATGTGATGCTATTCTCTGTGCTAATAAACAATATATCACCTTGCATGTTATTCTAAACATTTCTATCTGTCTGATTTCATCATTTCTTGGGGTTGTAGGCTTGCATTCTTATGGTTGTTTTTTCTTTCTTTCTGCTATTGACAGTTTTATTAGATGTTGGGATTCAACATCATTCCAAGAGAAATATCGTATCACTGCTGGGTTAGGAGGAGCTGGTACTGGACCTGAACTTTGTGTCTGGTCATTGTTGTTTCTAAGGTAAGGCAGTTTTTTTGTGTTACTATCTTTTATGAACTTCAGTTTTTTTCATTATTTTCTTGTGTTGATTATTTGTGCTGCTGTCTAGGTGTGGAACACTTGTTAGTGGAGATAGTACTGGCAGTGTACAGTTTTGGGACAGCCACCATGGAACTCTTTTACAAGCTCACTCTTGTCACAAAGGCGATGTGAATGCACTAGCAACTATGCCTAGTCAGAACAGGGTGTTTTCCGCAGGGTCTGATGGGCAGGTTGGTAGCACTAACAAGCTGATGTTAGGTGGATTACCTAATCTTTGTGTGGCACTCTCACATGCACCCGCACACCTGTGCGTACACACATTGTTTTTGTTACTTTTGCTAACTTGAAGTTTTATTGCCTTTCTTTAAATTCAGAATTAACTTTCTGTGTTGCTTTTAGCTTACTAACTGGCTAAGTTTTTAGGTAATTTTGTACAAAGCATCAAAAGATGAAGCACGCAAGTGGGTCTATGTGACATATGCAAGAGTTCACACTCATGATATAAGGGCATTGACCATGGCTGTACCAATCTGCAGAGAAGGTTTGTCATAATTTTAGTAGCATTTAATTACCCTGTCTAGTAGAGCGTGCACATCATAATGTAGTTCTTCTGTTTTCTAGATGATATACAAGAAGAAAAGGTGGTGAAGATTCGCCGCCGTGAAGGACCTGAATTCAGTTACCACAAATGGGCTCATCTTGGTGTTCCGATGCTCATATCTGGTGGTGATGACACTAAGCTTTTCGCATATTCAGCGAGGGAGTTTACTAATTTTGCACCTCATAACATCTGCCCTGCACCTCAACGCCCTTTGATAAATCTGGCAAGAGATAGCACAGGCAATGGAGATTCTGTAATGCTTGTCCAGTCTGCAAACTGGTTGGATGTTTTACTAGTGACAGTTCGGAACAAGTTGACTCCAAGCACATCTAGAGGAGATGCTACAATCCGTCCCCTTGCTCGTTTGAAAAGCAAGGGGTCCAGAAAAATCATTTCTAGTGCTGCCTCTACCAATGGTACACTTTTGGCCTACTCGGATTGTGCGAGGCCTTGTCTTTTTGCACTGAAACATAAGGGTGGAAAGAAGTACAGCCTTGACAAGTTAGAGCTGCCAAAAGGGTTGCCATGTTCTCATAGTATGATGTTTACTGTTGACTCATCCAATTTGGTACTTGCCGGTCGTGATGGAAAAATATATGTAAGTTTGTTTCTCTGTTCCTGCCCCTTCTCTACTTTTATGAAACATGATAAACCATCAACCTGTCTGCATTATATTTTTGCTGAACTTCTGTGTTCTGTTCATATGTGGAGCATGTGCTACCGGCTGTCTTTAGATTTGACTTTAATGTATACCAAACATTTAAGCCTATGTTTATCAACTGAGATTCTGTATACCGACCATTCTATGATTGTGTACATTTACTATCTGGTCTGTACCTCGGGCTTTTTTATTGCCTATGCAATACATGATTTTTTATGTATTTTTAGTAGTTATTTAGTATCTGAGTTGCCAGAAGTTTGGCTGATATTAAATAACTGCATTGAGCATATATGGTCCACTAATTTTCCACTTTAGTGGCCATCAGCATCAATGCCCACTATAACCTATGTTTTTAAGGCGTTGCCTAGGCACTCAGATTGGTCAGATAACCCATGGCGTCAACACCGCCTTGCAATGCAGTGAACAGAGGGGGTGAAGGGAGAAGAGAGGAGGAATATGGGGAACGGTCTGCCTGGCCAAAAAAAAACTGCTGCCCAGCCGTCCCTGTAGCTCTCCGCTGGTAGCTGACGAGAACAGCTTAAGCTGCCATCCATCTGGAAGGGATTAACGAGCTTGTAGAACATTGAAGAGAGGACAAAGGGGTGGCTGAGGCTGCAGAGCAAGAGAGGGGTGGCGGAAGTGCTTCATACTTCTGTCAATCTGGCCAGGTTATACAACCTGGAGGAAGCGATAGCGGGCTGATTAATGGGTTGGGCCGATCATCCTCTTTATTCCTTTTTTTTTCTCTCTGCCTTTCGGTTTGCCTATTTCTTAGGCTTGTAGGCCTTGCCCTCATGATTGCCTAGGCGATTTGGAAGGGTGCAGCTTGCCGCATGGCCTTGATAACATAGACTATAACTGCCAAAACAATACGTAGTGTCAGTTTCTTGTTTCTGTTCTTTTTATCATTGAACACTTACCACTCCATTCTTCTGCATTGGTCAGATTATAGATATTGCAACAAGGGAAGTTTCAAATGTATTTCATCCAACAAGAAAGACAGGTGAATCAAAAGCTTCAAGAGAATCACCAGTAACAAAAATGTTCCTAAGTGCTGATGGGCAGTGGTTGGCTGCTGTTAACTGCTTTGGGGATATCTATGTATTTAATCTAGAGGTCCAAAGGTATGCAACAGTTTTACTCTTGCATATCTCTGTTGTA
Source organism: Chloris gayana (assembly GCA_031894775.1). Taxonomy (NCBI): domain Eukaryota; kingdom Viridiplantae; phylum Streptophyta; class Magnoliopsida; order Poales; family Poaceae; genus Chloris; species Chloris gayana. The sequence goes on along the minus strand of JAUNZO010005110.1, from coordinate 120,811 downwards.
TCGGCATTAATCCTTGATGTTCATGTGTGTGCCATTGCTGAACTTTCTTTCTTACATTTGCAGGCAACATTGGTTCATACCTAGGATGAATGATGGTTCTGTTACATCTGGTGGCTTTTGCCCCAAGAACAACGCTCTCGTGATAACTACATCCAAAAACGAGGTGTATGTATTTGATGTAGAAGCAAAGCAATTAGGCGAATGGTCTAAGCGATATACACATCGTTTGCCCAGAAGTTTCCAGGAATTTCCTGGTGAGGTTATTGGCCTATCATTTCCTCCACAAAGCTCATCATCAGTTGTGGTTTACAGCACAAGGTAACCTTCTTTTGGTGATGTTATTGCTTATCTGTCCTTGTACTGCCTAGCTGTTTAAATGCTAGTCCTTATTACTGTGATATCTTGTCATTAATTCTCAGTACATTTTATGTTACCCATTGAGATTATTTGGATCTATCATTTCTGTTACTTGGATCGGAGCTTGTGTTACTGTGATATAAACGCACCAGTTCTTATCTGTTTATTTTGGTGCTACATGAGACTTCATGAGTTTTCTTACATGTGATGCTAATAGAGTCCCTTGATTTTCAGGGCGATGTGCTTCATTGATTTCGGGTTGCCAATTGTTGACGATGCTCAATTGCCACATGAAACAACTGGACCAACAGAAAAGACAGACTCACAAAAGACTATGAAAAAAAAGAAAAAGCGCAAGGCCTACGATGAAGAGTTGAAACAAGTGAAAAGGAATAATTTTGACTTCTTTGCATTTAAGGACCCAGTTCTGTTTGTTGGGCACCTTATGGACACTTCAATTCTAATAGTAGAGAAGCAATGGATGGAAGTGGTTGAAGGCTTTGGCGAACCAGTTCACAGACATATATATGGGACATAACTTTTCAACCTCTGGCACTTGTGACAGTCTTCATTGTTTTTCGATCAAACGATATGCATGTTATTGCTTGAAAGTGGAGGATTTAGCAGCAGAAAATGGTTGCATCATCAGCATCAAGTGCGTGTCAATGGTCTGTTCCTTTTATTTTTTCCCCATTTTTACTTGACTGATCTAATAGACCCACTGCGCCAGTTTGTCACACCGTGTCATGGTGCAAAATTTTTGTCAGCTGTAAACTGTATGATCACTTGTTACTGTTAAGTCAGTATCTGTTGTTTGTCCCAAGAGGAGTGTTCTTTGTATATAAGAGCACTGAGATGACGATTGAATTCTCGCCTCAGGCTCTGTTCTTGAAAATTTTAAACTGAAATTCATACTGCTACTTGTATCCACCTTTTTCCGTGTGCAGGTGTTTTCAAAACTGTGAATTCGTGTTGCTTAAAGGAAAACATGCAAATCATACTGAAGTAGCATGAAGAATCTGTTTTTTTCTTGACAAAAAGCAGAGTAAAACACAAACTATTAAAACATTCCGTAAAGTATCTTAAATCGTCCTTTTCTATGCTTTTTTCCCTGCTTGTAATCAAAGTAAATTACAAACTTCTCGAAAGCAGTACGTTCTTGCTCGGGGGTGGGGATCTGTCGTTACAACAATTCAAACAATGTTTCTTCCTCGTCTGGTACGTGCCCCATCTGGTCCGCCAGCAGCCGGAGCACGTCCCATATCTCGAAACGCCGTGGGTGTGCCTGGTCGTCGGCGACAAACGAACTGACCTCGCCGTCGACCTCTACAGCGCTATACGCTGGAACCTTCTTGATCCCCCGGCTGCCGATCAGCTTCCGTACCCTCCGCGCGTCGTCCTTGCGGTTGGCATCAAGGTAAATGTTGGATAACTGCACGTACATGCCCTCGTCGGCGCCGGCGCCTAGCCTCTCGAGCTCCCGGGCAGCAACCTCGGCTAGCTCGACGTTCCCGTAGTTCCGGCAACCAGCGAGGACAGAGCCCCACACCGACTCCAGCGGTCTCATCGGCATTGTCTCGATCAATTCCACCGCGTCCTGGAGCCGCCCGACCCGGCAGAGCATGTCCACCGCGCAGCTGTAGTGCTCGTGCCCCGGTGCGACACCATACCGGCGGCGCATCTCCTTGAGCAGGCGCAGCCCGTCCTCTACCTTGCCTGCGTGCGCGCACGCGGACAGCGCGCTGAGCACCGCGACGCCGTCGGGCCGCACCCCGTCCTCCTTCACCATCCTCTCCAGGCACGCGACCGCCTGCGCAGCCATGCCGTGCACGGCGAACGCACCCACCATGGTGCCCCACACGTACTCGTTCCGCTCCGGCATGCCGTCGAACACCGCCACCGCGGCCTCCAGGCACCCGCACTTGGCGTACATGCTGACGAGCGCGGAGCCTAGGAACGCGTCCCCGAGCAAGCCCGGCGCGGCGCGCTCGATGTAGCTGTGCACCCACGCGCCGCACTCCAGCGCGCCGGCCTGCGCGCACGCGGCCACGGCGGTGGTGAGCACGACGGCGTCTGGGTCCACCCCGTCCTCGAACATGGCCCGGAACACCGCCAGGCCCTCGGTCGCCATCCCCGCGCGCGCGAACGCGCCGATGACGAGGTCGTAGTGGATGGCCTCCCGGCGCGGCAATTCGTCGAACACCTTCCGCGCGAGGTCCGGGCGCGGCGCGTGGAGCTGGAGCAGCGCGGTGGTGACGTAATGGTCGACGGGGAAGAGCGCGTTCTTTAGGAGCAGCGCGTGGAGCTGTGGGCCGGACGAGTCGTCGAGCGCGGCGGCGGCGGAGAGCGCGAAGGGGAAGGAGAGGTGGTCCGGCGCGGGGAGGGGCGAGGCGGGGGAGAGCATGAGGCGGAGGAGGCGGAGCGCGAGGTGCGGGTGCGCCGGGGAGGCGGCGCGGCGGGAGAGGGTGTGGAGGAGGGAGTTTAGCGCGAGGAGGGAGAGGTCCGGGTTGTGTGGGAGGAGACCGGACGTGGTGAGGAGGGCTTGCACGGGGAGGAGCGGTGCGGCTGGGGAGGCGGCCGAGCGGAGGAGGCGGGAGGCGAGGAGGGAGTGGCAGAAGGTGAAGGTGGCCTTGGGGATGTATGGCCGCATGCTTGGCTTGGTCGTAACGGCGGGAGAGGGCGTGGTTCAAGTCGTCTCAGTCTCAGGTCTCAGCCTCTCAGGTCGCTCGTATTTATACTCGCGCAGTCGCCTCAAGTTCTCAATGTTGTGAAGCCGTTCTAGGCTTTACTAGGTCACTTTAGACCATCCACTGAAATTATTTTGCGTTCAACTGGAACTTTAGAAAAGAGAAGAATGAGACGTTTAAATGGAATGAACCATTAAAGCATTCATCTTTTCTTCTTTTCAATTGAGAAAGCTTTCAATTAACATAATTAATATTGTTATATATTTTTGTAGGGTTATATAATACATATATATAGAAGAGAAAAATTTGTTTACGTATGACTATAGAAAAAATATTTTTTGTGGACCATTCGTTTCAATCTAGTGGATTCAAATGATGATTGAAATGAAAGCAACATTACAAACAAATCAGATGCCCATAAATTCGGGCATATAGGGTTTGGGCATCTCTTTTTAGACACGGAAAACGGAATAATACTTTGTAGTGACTCACTAGATAATGGATACAGTTGAGAGCAAATTTGGACAAACAATTCACAGCTCGAGGTCAGTGTAGCAGCGAAAAGGGATTCTCTTTGGCAGAAGCATTTCAATATTTTGCATAAAAGAAAAGGTAGCTATTTATATCATCGAAATATTATAATTGACATAAGCAAAACTGCACAAATAAATGAACAATTTTGACACAGGGAAATAGTTTCCATCTGATAATGCAATGGGTATGAACATAGAGCAGCATGCTCAGCATTCAAACCATTGGGAAAACAAGCAAACCTCAGCGGTAGAAACAACTACATGATAACCTGGCAAAGCATTATGCTCACAACCAAACCTCACGCTCAGGGAAAATAACCTCACATGACTGATGGATTACACAAATCCTCAGAACTTATCCTTTTCCCCTGATATTAATAAAGCATGCACTAAATGAAACACCGGAAGCCCATGGATTTAGCACTTGTCTTCAGTTCCCTTGCCCGCGGCCACCCATTCTTCCACTTCCACGACCACCATAGGCCCCCTTCCGCCAGAATATCCACCACCCCTGCCTCCTTCATACCCATCCCTGCCTCCTTCATAGCCACCCCTGCCTCCTTCATATCCACCCCTGCCTCCTTCGATAGCCACCCCTACGTCCTTCATAGCCACCCCTGCTTCCATATCCACCTCTGCCTTCGTAACCTGCAAGCGGATGAATTTAAGTCCAGTTTCATCGCATGAAGAGCAATTGAGCAGCAACAACTATATTTATTGCTTACACGATGCAACAGCACATCACAAACATAAGCTGCTTCAACAATAGTTTAGCAATACCTAACGCAGTCATGAGAAGCGGTTAAACCATCTTTTTGACTATATTAAGTGATTAGCAAAAAAAACTCAAGACTTGTTTAGCGAAATTTCAACAGTCCAAAACTATATAGTGTTTAGCGAGACTTCAAGATAACCTAAAACTAGACTTCTTTTAGCAAAACTACAAAATTATTTGGCACCGTATATCTCTAAGCAAATAGAAATGATTTAATATATTGACAAGAATTAGTTAAGCATGTTGAAGCACATACCACCACGGTAATTATAGTTGCCCCTCCCACGCATGCCACCCCTGCCTCGGCTATATCCACCATTTTCTGGTTCAACAAATAACATAAGTCCCCATCCATAACATAGAGCAGATCCTCGACACAATTTTACCAGTGTATCATTCAATACCTTGGTAGTTTCCATATCTGCCTTGGTTGTAGCCATATCCACCACCATACCCTCCTTGATTATCATATCCACCATATCCACCTTGATTATCATAATAGCCACCACCTTGGTTGTACCCGCCTTGGTTGTTTCCATATCCACCATAACCACCGTAGCCTCCTCTTCCCCAACCCCTTCCACGTCCGTGGCCCCTTCCACCTCGTCCCCGAGCATAGGAATCTGAAAAGCAACAACTATCAGATCTCAGAAAACCACCTCCACATACATCATCCCAAATTATCAGTTTCATACCTTCATACTCAAACTGCTGGTTGCCTTGTGGTCGGCGAGGCTGGCGCTGTGGTGGTGGTGCCTGCTGGAGGCGCTGCTGCTGCCTAGGCTGCTCATCATAAGCTGGAGCTTGGTACCTGTAAAAAATGATTTAGTATCCCAGACTCATGCACTTCGCTTCATCTTGCAAGAGTAACTTATATTTGGACACTGAAGGAAAATACACATTCCACTCACCCAGGAGTGTTCTTGTCCAGCTCTCCAGGAGACAAGGTAATTGAAATCATCGAAACATGCCGAGTCATCTCCAGTCTGAAAGTGAGCAAGAATTAGGATCATCCTTAACAAAAGAAAATATAGTCAATAAAATGGCAGAATGAAAGAGAAGCATTACGGGACAAGGCCTTCTTCTATAGGTTCCAGACATCTGAGATGCTGACAGAACTGATGTTAGTATCCTGATGCAACCCAGGAATCCTTTTCTGCTTCAAATGAAGTAAACTAGTTAGAAATGGTAGCCTACAATGCAATAAACATGAGAATCAAATAAAAATGGGTTACCTTGATAATCTCTGCTACAGCAACAGACTTACTGATTGCCTGTCCCATGGCCTTCAAAACGATCTCTTTAATTTTCCGATCCTGGTTCAAAAATAAAAATGGATGATAAGAATCTATGAAAGGACAAACTTCTATCTAAAAAACCATAAACCGAGTCTCACATAGGCAATAACAATACATTATGGAATCTATTCATGTAAGATGCCTAGAGTAACATAACCATCCAACATAATGTTGAACTACTGAGAAAACAAAATTTAAAACGTTCAACAAAGTAGGTACGCCGTACGGCAGCACAACATAGCAGCATTTAAATCATCATCTATTTTAAACTGGGGAAATACACTGGTAAAAAATCAACAAGCACATTGAGTGGAAGGAACACACTGTCCAAACATCAGACGCATCAAATTATTCTATAAATCGCAAATGTTTAACCATTTATTAGGTTGGTTCAGAATGTCAACAAATCTACCCATAAACACCCTCCCTCAAGTCAGATTTAACAAATCAACATTGAAATAGGGCACCAAATACCCAATCTCCACATTTGGAGCACACAAGTTGAATCTATGCTCACATCAACATAGAAGACGCACAGTTTAATCCACCACAACAAACCACCACGGACACGCATTCGTTCCACAGACACAAACACATTGAGTTTCGAATCAGCAGTCACAAAGGACTAGAATGGAATTTCCGACTACGTCCATAAGACCAACCGACACGGTTGGGAGGCGGGGAGGAAGAAGATGCGAACCTGGAGGAGGGAGGTAGCGTAGGAGACATAGTTGCGGATGAGGCCTTGTGCGGTGATGCGGATCTCGTTCTCCTCGATGGTCGACTCAGGCCGCGGCCGCTCCACCCTCCGGTACCGGTCCATCTCGGCCGCCGGTGCCGCCTTCTCGCCGCCCGGCGGGGAAGTCTTGTGAGATTGGAGTGGGATTCGTGAAGGAGGCGTGGAGTAGGATGCGGCGGGAGGGAAGGGAGAGGTTGCGTTGCGGGGGCTAAAACCCTAGAGACGGAGCCAACGATACGGTGCGCTCGTGGGGCGTGGGGGGCTCGGCTGACACGAAATAGGATCTGGGTTTTATTTTCTTTGACACAAGGAAAATAGATTGTTTCGGGAAATCTCACTTCCACCCGGTTTATGCGGAAACTCTCTTTCGCAAGTTGGCCGGACTGGTTTATGGCTCTCACCTTTTGGGCCGTAGGCTCTGAAGCTTTTTTTTTGTTTAAAATAAAAGAAATTGCTCTATGGCAAGTTGGTGTCATGGATTTTCTAAAATACTAGTTGATTACCCACGTTATAGCGGGACTAAAAGATATTAACTTTAGAATTATAATTTTGAATTAATAAATAGTTAAGTGACTAAGAAAAATATAATCATATGTATCAGAGTAAAGCAAAATGCAAAGGAATATCTAATAGTTGTGATGTATACATATAAGGAAAGGATAGAGAAAATAATTTTGTATTAATGAAAGAACACACAAAAACTATTTATAAAAGTGAATCAGATCAAACATCCAAAAACACATGTGGTAACGATGTTATTAAGCTATTTTAAATTGCAGCATAACCAATCAAATTGGATGGATAATAGAATGATGCATATAGTTTGGACAACCTTGACATAAAGTCAAATCGGTTCATTGTCCTATGACCTTAGAGATTTGAGAGGAAGCGCGTCAATAAAACATTGCAGGGACCAAACAGTGTGTAAGGCAACATGTTGTGCTATGTGCTCAAAGATAGTAGTTATAGCGACAAAGTGGTGTCGCTCGTAGAGAAGGGAGTGTAGAGAAGGGAGACATCGCTATGCTCATTTCCAGCATTATGGGTGACAAATTAGTGGCAGAAAGAGTAGTCATTAGCTGATGCATATATAAGATTGGTGCCGGTAGGATGATTGAAGAGTCAAGCATTAAGGGTGCATTATTAGTAGAATACCGTTTCCACTGACATGGAAGATCCGCTACATTAATTGCCTTCAATGTTGAGATGCGTTTGAAGAAAATGGGTTGGAGGATCAGTGGTACGATGATCATGTGGCTAAATGGCCAAGAAAACCATATAAGTGGAGTTAATCTCTAACTAAGTATACAATCAAATGTGATCATGTGGCTAAATGGCCAAGAAAACCATATAAGTGGAGTTAATCTCAAGATCCATTCTTTATCTAATGACTGAAATTAATTGGGATGATGTGAATGAAGATAATTAATCATTAAAACATGCTAATTGATTGCATCTTTTATATATAATAAATAGATAGACATATAGATATATACATTTTAGCTGATTAACACCTACCACCAAATTGATTGTACGTGAAATGTTTATAATTACATTTTCTTAAAATCATTAGCGAGTGTTATGCTTTGTACTCTATAAAATTGTATTGACAATTCACATCAGTAGTACCTTTTTGCAAATCAACTTGACTTTACAATTTTATTTGCTTTTATTGTCACTACGATCAAACATACCAAAATAATAGGGTTTGTGACGTTGGGAGGAGGGTGATGAGTTGATAGACTAAGACAAAGATGATGATGTTGACTAGAGACATTATTTGGTGTACATATGTCAAGGAAGAAATTCTTATCTTGTTGAAAGGGTCGTGGTGCTAACATAATTAAGGATAAAAGAATTTGGTTTGTATAAAAAATGTCATCCAGAGTTGGATGTGGTCGATCTTTTCTAGATATATTTTTCTAAACAATATTTTTGTTAGTCCATCCAATTTTTCTCATTCATTGAGCACATTAGGATGATAAACTAAACATGCATGCCTCGATATACTTTAAAAGGAAATGACAACTTGATCCTATTAGTACCTATTCTTCCAAAACAAGACAGTGAAATTCCAAAAAGTTTTATAAGCTAAAAGGTTGCGAGTAGATGGCTTCACATGAAAATTTCAACTCAAATATCACAAGTAGAGAATTTTAGTGGATAAAATAGAAAAAAGACCTATAAATGAGATAGGAAGCAAACCAGTGTGTTTTCCTCTGCAAGCATTATTGCCCTCATCTTACTCCAAAGTAAACATACAGGGTGTCGAGAGGAAGGGTGGTGAGAGGATGGTCCATGGCCACACTCCTATTTCTCAAAATTAAATGGAGGCACAAATTCTGAGCGGTTTATTGGCAAACTTTGATTGGTGTCGATGTCTTGTTGAGTCCTTATCATTAATGTATGACTTTCCAAAGGAGATACCGGCTTGTCAAATATGTGAAACTCTTAGAATTGGAGAACGTGACCAGGATAAAAAGGTCATAGGGCAAACACAATAAATAGCTGGCTCCCGGGCATAGTTCAACCACATTCGCAATATTTGACATTAGACTTTTCTAAAAGCTAGCGTAAAGAAATATTGGTATAATGAATGGGCTCTTAAGCTGACTATCTATTTGTCTACATTAAAGATTGAGGCACTTAATGCTTTGCATGTGGAGAGCATCAGTTGGCTAATCATCATCCATTTCGCCTGCTCAATCGCTAGCAGTAGGCTGCAACCGAGCGCATGGTTCTTCTTCCGTCCGCTTGTGGCTAGCGACTGGTCAATCGTTCGCTCTCTTACCTCTCTTCCAGGTAGGATTTTTCTTATGTGACAAAACATTTATCCAGCAGCTGACTAGGATGATCATATTTTTTATTCAAATAAAATGTAGTAGCAAGCTATGTAGATGGATATATAGTCAAATAGTACGTGATAGATAGATTCCACTAAATAGATATACATTTTTAATTGGACATGAGTGGATATTAGAGGTATGCAGATAGATATATACTCCCTCCATTGCACTAACTTTGCTGTCCTAACGACATCATTTGGAGAACAGAGGAGTATGATAAACGGGAGATATATTTGTATACGAGTTGATTAGAGGAACATGCGACGCCTTTGATGAGTCTCAAACTTGAGTCCACGAAAGTCCCGTTAATTCAAGCCCCGATCTCCGCTATATCCTTATCCGCAATCAATACGCATTGGATATCAGACACGAGCTCTTGCAATCCACCTGTCAATTTTACGCCGTCCGTACTCTAGCCCGACACAGCAAGTACGACCTGTATTAATTTGCACGAGCGCGCCCCTCTTTCCCCGTACTCCTCGACATATAGCAACTCGTGGAGAGCAGTTAGTAGCACTTGGATTGGATTCGACGACATGGCGATCAGGCCGGCGACGTGGGCGGTTTTCTTCGTCCTCGCGCTGCTGTCGTGCCGCGGCGCGAAGGCGTCGCACCAGGTTCTCTCAGAGGCCGACTTTTTCCAGGTCTCCGCCGCCGAGGACACCGAGCAGCAGGCCCGCGACAACGCGCTCCGCACCGGCTACCACTTCCAGCCTCCCAAGCACTGGATCAACGGTAAGATCGAACTTAATTGCGTAATCCAAGATGCCCTGAGTTCGTTAACTGGTCCGGCATTGCAGTTGCCAGTCGCAGAGGTTTGATAAACTAACGAGATCGTGTGCTTTGCTTGTTGGTCACCAGATCCCAATGGTCCGATGTTGTACAAGGGCGTGTACCACCTCTTCTACCAGTACAACCCCAAGGGCGCGGTGTGGGGCAACATCGTGTGGGCGCACGCCGTGTCGACGAACCTCGTGGACTGGACCATGCTCCCGCCGGCGCTCACCCCGACGGCGCCGTTCGACGTGAACGGCTGCTGGTCGGGCTCCGCCACCGTGCTCCCGGACGGCACCCCGGCCATCATGTACACCGGCATCGACGGGCAGAACCGGCAGGTCCAGAACGTGGCCTACCCCAAGGACCTCTCCGACCCGTTCCTCCGCGAGTGGGTGAAGCCCGAGTACAACCCGGTCATCGCGCCCGGCCCCGGCGTCAACGCCACCGCGTTCCGCGACCCCACCACGGCGTGGAAGGGGCCCGACGGGGCCTGGCGCCTCGTGGTCGGCACCAAGGACGACCACCTCGGCCTCGCGGTCATGTACAAGAGCAGCGACTTCAAGACCTGGGAACCCATGCCTCAGGCGCTGCACTCGGGCGATACCGGCATGTGGGAGTGCCCGGATTTCTACCCGGTCACCGTTCACGGCGGCGGCGGCGGCCATGAGAAGAAGTACGTGCTCAAGGTGAGCCTGGATCTGACCCGGTTCGAGTACTACACGGTGGGCACGTACGACCACGCCGCCGAGAAGTACGTGCCCGACGCGGCGCAGCGCGACGGCAACGACGGGCTGCGCTACGACTACGGCAACTTCTACGCGTCCAAGACGTTCCTGGACACGGCCCAGCGCCGCCGCGTGCTGTGGGGCTGGGCCAACGAGTCCGACTCCACCGCCGACGACGTGCGCAAGGGCTGGGCCGGCGTGCAGGCCATGCCCAGGAAGGTCTGGCTCGCGCCGGACGGGAAGCAGCTCATGCAGTGGCCCGTGGCCGAGGTGGACTCCCTCCTCCGCGGCGACCACGTCAACGTCACGAGCCGGATGGTCAGGTCCGGGGACCACATGGAGGTGGCGGGGCTGGCCTCGCCGGCGCAGGCCGACGTGGAGGCGTCGTTCAAGGTGGAGGACCTGGGCAAGGCCGAGGCGTGGGACCCGGCGTGGGAGACGGCGGACGCGCAGACGGTGTGCGCGGCGCGCGGCGCGGACGCCAGGGGCGGCGTGGGCCCGTTCGGGCTGTGGGTGCTCGCGTCCGACGACCTCAAGGAGAAGACGGCCGTCTTCTTCCGGGTGTTCAAGCGCGGCGATAATGGCAAGCACGTGGTGCTCATGTGCAATGACCCGTCCACGTCGTCGCAGCAGGCCGACGGACTCTACAAGCCCACGTTTGCCGGGTTCGTCGACGTCGACATCGCCAACAACGGCGGCAAGATGGCTCTCAGGACTCTGGTACGAACGATCCGCCTTCGATCATTATTTATGAGACGTACTTTTGCTAAACTAAACAATGCACCGTGCAGATTGACCACTCGGTGGTGGAGAGCTTCGGAGCCCACGGCAGGACGTGCATCCTCTCCAGGGTGTACCCGACCAAGGCCATCGGCGACAAGGCGCGCCTCTACGTCTTCAACAACGGCGAGTCCGACGTCAAGGTCACCCACCTCAACGCCTACGCGATGAGGTCGGCGGACATCAACGTCGAGCCCAGCACATGATGATGGCCGCACTGATCAACTGCAGAAATACGTAGCTACTAGACTACCTTAGGCTTATTGTTATATATATATATATGTTCGTAAGTAAATATGTACTTAGTACTTCGTAACTCGTTTCATTATGGGGCTCATACAAGCTCTCATTTGCGTAATTAGAACAATTTATAATCATGTCACCACTAGACACTGCAGACTTCTCATCAGCTGTATCTTTAGAAGATTCTAGTTTGTTCCGCAACGCAAGGAAAATCAGCTTGCAAACAAGCTGTCACATGCCCTGCGCCTGATTATTCAGATCCAATATATTATATCCAAAATAGAAGTTGAGTCAGACACACTAGTTTGACAAAAAAAAGAAACGCATAACAGGTTTTGATACTAGTACCTGATTTCTCTCGTAGCATGCTGCCTATTTCATAATTTATGTACAAAATAGAACCAGAAATGGGATGTGTGGCAAAGACATGCATGCTGTATTGTTTCTAGGCACCAACCCGATAAGAAATTACTAATTACTATTGCAAAACAGCAGAGGTAACATACGCTCTATGTTGACCGAACCAGTAATCATTACCAGCCTTTGCCGGATCATGTATGTTGATGGAACCATAGTAAAAATTGTTATAGCGGGACGTAGATGACCTCCCTGCCTAGCATGAGGAAGACAGCGGCCGGAGTGCTGGTGCCGACGACGATGACAACGTAGGCGGGCCACCGCGAAATGGGCGCCACGGTGATGAAGACGGCGGTCATGAGGGAGACGAGCATGGCGAGGCAGGCGATGACGGTGAGCCTGTGGGCCCACACGAACTGGTCGAATTTGTACTTGACGGGGTCTTGCCACGCCCACATGAAGCAGAACACGACGACGATGGAGCTGCACATGGCGATCGTGTTGGAAATAACAAAGATCTTAAAGATCGTGCGGTGAGCGTGGAGGGCGATACCGTACCCTTGGTCTGGTCGTAGCCACCCGGCATGGTGAAGGTAGCGGCGAACGTGACCGTGGCTATGAGCGTGGCCGCGAGGATGTACGTCTGGGTGAAGCCGTCGAAGTACTTGTCGTTGGAGGTCCTGCGGCCGGGGTGCTGGGCGAGCGGCGGCAGCTGCTGCTTCCGGCACCGCTTGGCCTCCTGATGCTTGAGCTGCTTCCACAGGTACATCTCGTAGGCATCCATCTCGCTCGTGTGGAGTTTCTGCTCGACAAGGCTGCGCGCGGTGTGGCCCTCGTGATCGCGGACACAGGGGTCCACGCGCGTGTCCTTGAGCAGCATCAGCGCCGAGGTGACGCGGCTCATCTTCGCCGCGAGGTGGAGGGGCGTGTTGCCGTCCTTGTCCAAGCGGTTGAGCAGGTCCGCCGGGCTGATGTGGCGGAGCAGGCACTTGAGCGCGTTGAGCATGCCGCTGACGACGGATGCGTGCACCGCGTTGCGGCCCTGTGAGTCCACCATCTCCGCCACGTCGGGGCAGTGCCGGAGCAAGGCTTTGATGGCGTCCGTGGAGCCGTAGTGCGCCGCGACGTGCAGCGGGGACGAGAGGTTCTTGAGGTTGCGCTTGTACGCCAGCTCCGACTTGTTGCCGAGCAGCAACTCCACCGCGCGCTGGTCGTTATTCTGCATAGCGTAGTGCAGCGCGTTGTTGCCGTCGGAGTCTGCCAGGTCGATCAGCTCGGGACGCTTCGCCAGCAGGATCTCCACGACCCCTGCAGCGTGCGTGCGTGCGTGCCCCATGATCAATACTACTACTTGACTTGAGACGGGTTTGACCATGGCAAAAATAAACAAAGGGAAGTGCTTACGGATGTGGCCGCCGAGCACGGCCTGGTGCAGCGCCGTGCCGCTGGGCGAGACGGAGGGCAGGAACTCCGTTTCAACCCAGGCGTGGTCGACGATCTTCCGGACGACGTTGACGAGCCCCTCCTTGGCGGCCATGTGCAGCGGCGACTCCATCCGTTCGTTCAGGTCGTGCCCGCGCAGGGGGTCCGCGTCGAGCAGCGCCACCGCCACGGCGCCCCGCCGGTGCCTTACCGCCTCGTGCAGAGGTGTGTTGCCCGCCACATTGGTGATGGTCAGTGGGCTCCTGAGCGGCGTGCCTGCGGTGGTTGGGTCCTCCGACCAGGCCCGCACGCGCCTGACAAGCAGCTCCGCCACGTTCAGCTTGCCCGCCTTGGCTGCCAAGTGCAGCGGGGTGTCGCCGTCGGCGTTAGCGACGGCAATCAGCTCCGTCTTCTTGTCAAGGACCTCGCGGGCGAAGTCGGCGTGGCCGTACAAGGCGGCGAGGTGGAGTGCTGTGTTGAGCTGGGGCGTCGTGGATTCCAGGATCTCGGGGTCGGCCGCCACCAGCTGCCTCAGGATCGCCACTTTCCCCTGCGTCGCCGCCTTGTACAGCACGGCATTCATGCCTTTCCCTTGCATAAGCGCCGGATCCGTGGACGATGCTCCCTCAGGCTCCATGGCTAGATCAAGACAGAGACAGCAAGAAGCCGGGAAGTGAATTTTGGACCTTACAAGCACCGACCTACCACGACATATAGCTACACTGTCGGGAGATAAATTCGACGGATGCCTTGCTTGCACTTCAAACTTTGTGGCAAATCTAACCGGTAACTTTAGAGACTGACATCATGATACTTTATACTTTTCTCTTTTTTCTAAAGGAACATTACCAGTTGCTTGGCAAATGAGCATGGTATCTATGTTCCACACTTCCACTTGTCTGGCCTAAGGACGACCCAGGTTCGAGCTCGAGCACAGAGATGCTCCTCTGCTTTAAGAGAAAGAAATGAGTGAAGTCATTCTATCCCCCAAGGCCTGTCTCGGCTGGGAAAAACTCTGTTTTGTATTCCGACTCTGTTCCCTACTAATGAAACACATGGCCAACCACGTTCTTGTAAAAAATGACGATTCTTGTGTGTGTTGTTTTGTGAAGGAAACTGTTCATCATTTACTTTTTCATTCTGTTGCAGCTTTTTTTTTTGCAAGGGATTCTGTTGTAGCTAAGATAATGTGACATGGGTTTGTTTGTGACTTCGTCGGAAAAGAATATGAATTGACTAATATAGTGAGCTCGGTTTGGATGTGGAGTATTTGTAAGCTGATAAAATGAATTTTGCTTCCAGAATGGCAGATTGGTAGGTGTGAAGGAGATCTGGAGGCTTGCAACCTTGCTACACATTTGGAAACCACTGTTGCCATTTTGGAAGGTGGACACAACGGATTAGTATATCAGTTTCATCAAGATTACGGATGAATAGTTCGGGTCCCAGGTTAGGCCCTGTTTGGGATGTAGGATTTTCAAAGGAATTTTAAAGGAATGAGTTTCCTATGGATTGCTGACATCACAGGGTGTTTGGCTCAAAGCAATGGTGCTTCCCTTTCCTCTGAAAAGGAACGGTTTCCTCCACAAAACGTAGGAATCAAAAAATGAGGTCTGACCTCAGGGAAGCCACAATGCTCACGATCAGCCACATGCTAATCAAGATTCTCTCTTGGACTACCTAGTTTATTCTCTCCTTCTTTCTCTTGTACTACCTAACCGAGTTACGTGGAGAGAGAAGAGAGAAATGACGGATTGGGAATAGGGAAGAAGATGAATAACAAGGGGATAAGAGCGAACTGAGGGAGACTTTATATCTCCTAGCAGTTGGCCCACAGCCCTCGAGGCAGTTAAATGCAAATGCCATGTTAACTTCTAAAAATTATATTTTGTTGCACTAAAATTTTTATTCATGTGTTTCTATTCCTGTGTTCCAAACACATAAATTTCTCTATTCCTCTGTTTTGAATTCCTGTGGTTTTCTCACCTTTTCAATTCTTGTATTTTTTTCCTATTCCTATATTTTACATTCCTTCGTTCCAAACACACCGTATAGGCACTCGTCGGGTGTAGGTGTGGAGGAACTTTCCCACATGTGGGATTCAAGCGCACTGCACACCCACCGTACAAGGGGCAGAAAAAATGATATCCAAAGACCGGAACCAAAAAAACTGAAACCAAAACCGGAATAACCGAAATTCGATTATTGGATAGTAGATCTGGTAAGGAATCTAACTTACCAAACTTTTAATTTAAACTTCGGATCTTGGAGCCAGGTACCCAAACTACCCAAATAACCGAAGTTATTAAACACATAGCACATCCATAACTTTTATTACATCTAAACTCATTTATAATTTTTTCAATCAACTTTTGAGCCGTAATTTAGGGAGTATATCACTATTCTATGTTATTTTATAACTTAATTAAATGTTTGTTTGTGATTAGTTTGATATTTTTACGAGTTTTACTGTGAGGTGGTGAAAAAGTATGGGTAGTTCGGTCATAACCAAAAACTGAACCAAAATTTAGGTACCCAAACTTTTCGACTATCTAAAAAATCATCACTGATTCGGGTACTGATTTTAGAAAACTAAACTTAAAAAAAAACAAAAGTTCGGATAAAACTGAACGCCTAAGCCTACGCCCCATAAAGCGGCTTGATGTCGTGCAGGTTTTCCTTTCCACCTATGAGTGACTCGTGGGGCCTCAAACCTAGACATATTGAATTATGGATATTGTTTTAGTTATATGTTGATTTTATTTATAAATATATATTTTTCATATTGATGATGTATTTTAATATCTATATTGGAAATATACGTGGGATCCATCTGAAATTTGACGGGTACGAACACATATGTAGATTTTTACCCGTGGATGCGGATGTGGATTTCTACCCATTGCAGTTTTTGCTAGTGGGTACGAGTTGTAATAATTGATAAACCGATGGTGTAAAAGGTAAACCTCTTTATCTGTTGCAATGCAGTGAGACAAGGTGCAAAATTGGACCTGAAGCTCTAAAAGGGAAAACATATAATTTTTTTAGATATTGGGAAGATGAGAAAAACATAGAATGCATAGGATCCAAGAAAATACACTAAGAATCCTCGATCTAAAATATGTAAGATTTTGGAAAAATGTAAAATACAACATCGGTCCTGAATTTTTTCCGATGTGTCATTTAGGTCCATGAACATGCAAATTGTGCAAGTGCATCCATAAACTTGTCGAGTGATGTCATCCAAATCCATAAACTTGTCAATTACCTAAATTGTTCTTTTGTTGCCATCCATATCCAAAACTTTATTCAAGTACATAACTATGCCTATGTAGGTCCACATGTCAAAATTGACCACTTTCAACAGACCTAGGAGCATTTTGGCAATAATAATGGAGGAAAACTTATAGTGTAACGTATCCACGTGTTATTCGGATTAAATGAAGAGTAGAGCGTGAAGATGTCATCTAGCTTCCTAGCTTGAGGAATCAACCTGCGAACAACTGTCAATGTAGTTGATTATTATTCAGATCCAATATATTTATTACATCCAAAAATAGAAAGTTAAGTGAACACGTTAGTTTGACGAAACAAAAGAGAACCGATAAATTATTTTGGTATGGAATAAAATAAATTTCGACTTGTGTATTTTCTCTTGTGGCTTCCCGATCCCGATTTCATAAAACTTTTTTCCCCTGTACAAAATAGAATACACGCAATTGTATTTAGGCACAAACTATATAAGATATGAAATTACTATATAAGATATGAAATTACTAATTCCTACTGCCAAAGAACAGTAATAATTCTGCCGCGGGGTCATGTTGATGGAACCAGACTAATTGTTACAGAGGGACGTAGATGACCTCCCTGCCTAGCATGAGGAAGACAACAAAAGGAGTGCTGGCGCCGATGGCGATGACGACGTAGGCGGGCCACCGCGAATTGTGAGGCACGGTGATAAAGACGGCGGTCATGAGCGAGACGAGCATGGCGACGCAGGCGATGACGGTGAGCCTGTGTCCCCAAAGCAGCTGGTCCACCTTGAACTTGACAGGGTCCTGCCACGCCCAGATGAAGCAGAAGACGACCACGATGGAGCTGCACATGGCGATGGTGTTGGAGATGACGAAGATCTTGAAGGCCGGCTTGTGGCCGTGCATCGCGATCCCGGTCTCTTGGTGGTACCCGCCTGGCATGGTGAAGGTGGCGGCGAAGGTGACCGTGGCGATGAGCGTGGCCACGAGGATGTACGTCTCCACGATGCGCTCGAAGTACTTCTCGTTGGACGTCCGCCGGCTCGGGTACGTGGCCAGCGGCGGCAGCTGCTGCTTCCGGCACCGCTTGGCCTCCTGCTGCTTCAGCTTCTTCCACAGGTACATCTCGTACGCGTCCATCTCGCCCGTGACGATTTTCTGCTCGACGAGGCTGCGCGCGGTGTGGCCCTCGTGGTCGCGGACGCAGGGGTCCACGCGCGTGTCCTTGAGCAGCATCAGCGCCGAGGTGACGCGGCTCATCTTCGCCGCGAGGTGGAGGGGCGTGTTGCCGTCCTTGTCCACGCGGTTGAGCAGCTCGGCCGGGCGGATGTGGCGGAGCAGGCACTTGAGCGCGTTGAGCTTGCCGCTGTACACGGAGGCGTGGAACGCGTTGCGGCCCTGGATGTCCACCATCTCGGCAATGTCGGGGCAGTTCCGGAGCAGCGCCTTGATGGCGTCCGTGGAGCCGTAGTGCGCCGCGACGTGCAGCGGGGAGGAGAGGCTCTTCTGGTTGCGCTTGTACGCCAGCTCTGTCTTCGCGTGGAGCAGCATCTCCACCGCGCGCTGGTCGTTCTTCTGCGCCGCGTAGTGCAGCGCGTTGTTGCCGTCGGAGTCGGTCAGCTGGATCATCTCGGGGCGCTTGTCCAGAAGGATCTGCACGATCTCTGAAACCAACACAAAAGAGTAAATGCAATGCGCTATTTGATCTGCAAACGCGCGGTTGACAGTGACAACGAAAGGTGCGTATATGTCCGGATCGGAGGAGCTTACGGACGTGGCCGCCGAGCACGGCCTGGTGCAGCGCCGTGCCGCTGAGCGAGACGGATGGCAGGAATTCCGTTTCGACCCAGGCGTGGTCGACGATCTTCCGGACGACGTTGACGAGTCCCTCCTTGGCGGCCATGTGCAGCGGCGACTCCATCCGCTCGTTGAGGTCGTGCCCGCGCAGGGGGTCCGCGTCGAGCAGCGCCACCGCCACGGCGCCGCGCCGGTGCCTTACCGCCTCGTGCAGCGGGCTGTTGCCGGCCCTGTTCACCATGATCAGGGGCTCTTCTCTTCCGGCGGGTAACCCACGGCGTGGCGAATCAGCAGCTCCGCCACCTCCAGCTTGCCCGCCTTGGCCGCCAGGTGCAGCGGGGTGTCGCCGTCGTCGTTCCGGAAGACGAGCAGGTCCCCCTTCTTCTCCAGGACCTCGTTCGCGAAGAACGCGTTGCCGTGCAACGCCGCGAGGTGGAGCGCGGTGTTGAGCTGCGGCGTCGTGGCGCCGAGGACATTGGGATCCTTCTGCACCAGCTCGTTCAGGCTCGACACTCTCCCCTGTGTCGCGGCCTTGTACAGCGCGGGATCCATGCGCCTCTCGCTCATCTCCACGGTCATGGCCTCTGCAGCGACAGGTGGAACGCCGTCCGAGTACGTTTCTTCCTGCATTGTACTGTATCCTGCCATTGTTCTGTCTACTAATCTCAGCGGATCAATGAGAAGAAGCAAAGGACAGGGACATGCGTTGTGATTTGGACATGAAAAAGTTGCGGGAGCGTGATGGCAATGCGATTGGTATACTTGCACTTTGAACTGCCAGCTAACTGGGGCTGCTTTCGTACCACACAAGTAGTCTCCTTGCTTAGCGAAACAGCATTGGTATATGTTCCAGAACGGTCTCCTGCTGTTGCACCTGGATTCTGGAACCATGCCGACCCTTAATCGACCAAGCTTGGCATATCACTTTGTCCCTTTAAGCATAATAGTACCATCTTTTCATTTTGTAGCCTGTCATATCATCAAATATCCTACAAGGAAAAAAAGGCTAGCTAGCAGGGAAATGTACACCAACAAGCTTCCTGGTAGTATAACTGTATAAATAAATAACGACAAACGCCAAAAAAACGAGCATATTGGTACCAGTTGTAGGGTGTGTTCGTTTCTTCCCTCTAAAATTTAGCACTGTCACATCAAAGAGAATCTTATTATTTATGAATATTTCGATCAATTTAATGACAAAACCCTATTGACAGATTGGTGCTAATTTTCGAGATGAATCTAATGAGCTTAATTAATCTATATTTTGCTAAATTGATGCTACAGTAACCGTCTTCTAATCACGACTTAATTAACCTCATTAGATTCGTCTCGTAAATTAGTCTAGGGGCCTGTAATTTATTTTATATTTAAATTTTATTTAATACTCTTAAATAATAAGATTCTTTTTGATGTGACAGATCTAAAATTTAGACCATAGGAAACGAACACACTCGTAATATGCATGGTAACAAGGCAAAAACTAGAGAGATCATAAGATGATTATTTTTAGAAGGAGTACCGTTGTAGGTCCAACCTGATTGTCCTACTCATGTCCAACTCAAGCTATTATAGAAATTATATATTATCATTTGAAAATTTTAAACACTTGGTTGTCATATATTCATCCAGCTGAAACAAAGTTGGACATTCGGGTTGGCTCTACAGCATTTTCCTTTTAGAAGCTCTAACCTATGGTCTAATAAGAAATGAGTACCGCTATAGATCCAATCCGATTGTCCTACTCATGTACAACTCAAGCTATTATAGAAACTATATATCATCATTTGGAAATTTAAAACACTTGATTACCATATATTCATCCAGTTGGAATAAAGTTGGACATTCGGGTTGGCTCTACAGCAATTCCCTAAGAAAATATTCAGTGAAAAGTACCCTTTCAGTGGAATCATGAAAACTTTCTTTAAAAACATACTCCCTCTGTTTTTATTGTTGAGGTTTACGGCATGATTGTTAGTTCAAATAGGTTTTGAATTTTTTTGGAGGACTTGTGTATATGTATATGATATGGTAAGAAGCATGTAAATAATATTTAAAGTTTGAATATATTAAATTTTATTTTAAATATAAAAAATAACATGCACCAGATTTGGGAAGTTATATAGATAACTAAAGGAAATAAAATGTCACCTGCAAATGGACAGTTAACTTTCGTTAGACATCATGCTTTTGATTACACACCTCAATTGTGATGGGGACTTCTTCAGATGATGGTAGAAACCAAACTTCTACACCCTCGAAAGGATGTACACAGTCAATTGTGACGGAGATTTGTGTTAGTGAATCTGCAAAGTGCAGTGTTAGGAAGGAAATCCTTCCGCTCAGGTAGTTCCATGCTTGGTCAATTTGGGCTAAGCGTGTATGCAGATGCGCCAGCACGGCGAGCTCTGGAATCTGGGTAGCAGAAGATATGCCAAGGTTGATTAGCCAAGTTACTTGTTTGTGACAGAAGCCATGCATCCAGGTTGCTGCAATTGAAGTGCAAACAAGGGATCCAACTGTACATTGTGGTGATGATGTGTAGGACGTATTATTCTGTTCGTTTTAGTACCTTGTCACCCTTGCAACGTCTCATCCCTTACTTGTCATCATGATACTTAAACGAGGTTTAGAGCATCTCCAAGATGATAGCCAAAAAGGCTAGTTAAATCATGATTTTAGCTATTCTCTAAAATAAAAAATAGTTAAAAACATGAATAATCCAACATACTCTTTAAAACTTTGCAATCTCCATATTTAAAATTATCACAGAATCACTTCATCTTTTTTTTTTCCATATTGCCCACTCTAGCCTAGTGGTGAAATCTTCATCTCTCACTGGAGAAAGCCTACAACAATAACAACAATAAAGCCTTTTATCCCAAGCAAGTTGGATAGACTAGAGATGAAATCCATAATAAACACTAACAAAAGAGACCCATAAGGAACACAGGACAAAATGTAGAGTTAGTGGTGAAATCTTCATCTCTTAGCGGAAAAGCTTAATATGCTTAAATATTTATTTAAATTGCATTAATACTTTTTTTGACTTCAAGAAAAAAATCATTGAACTATAGACAAGTGGGTTCTTATTCTGAAGCTTTCATCAGTACGAATAAAATGGTGAAATCAATTCTCAGCTTTGTTTTTATTCTCCTATGCATGCATGTGATTTTTAGCTTGGTTGCGCAAAGTTTGCTATAAATAGCTATGCAAAAAAATTGTTTTGGCTATTTGGAAAAATAGAGAGCTGGATAAAAGGTTTATTAGATGATGTTTTTTCATCAAAATCTTCAAATATAGAGATAGAAAATCATATAGAAGAGGCCTCGGAGATGCTCTAGCACAAGAGACTTGATTTGTACCGCCACAAGCCTTGCAGAGGCACGGATCCCACATTGTACAAGTACAAGGGCGGGATGTCGCAAGTTTTCAGCAGTTGACGTCACCAGATTTGGAGCTCCCTGACGTCCCAGCACAACACGGTACTCCACCTCACTGCTTTGCACAGCTACCTCAAATTAAATTTGCTTGTCTAGGGAGCTGCTCATCGCCAAGAATATGGATGGCAAAACCCCGCTGCAATTTGCGGCGAAGGTTGGTAAGCCGAAGGTGGCAGAGGTTCTCGTCAATGCGTCCGAACCAGGCAGGAGAACCCCAGTGGAAGCCTGGAAGGTGGCCGCAATGTAGTCGTGTTGTGCTTTGGCTTGGCCTCTGGCTTGTCGTGCCAGGCTGGCATGACCCATTCACCGAAACAAAAAAATTATATTTATCTTTCTAAACTATAACACGTCTCATATTTTCCCCCTCAACTATAATTCTCGATATCTGGACTCTTCGTACTTTTTAAACCGTTTGTTTTTCCTTCCTAGATAGTTTTTATAGGTGATTTCGACTTATGTGGTATAATGGACCCACCTGTTAGATGCCATGTTATTTTTTCCCTCTCTCTCACGAACCGGCTGTTTCCTCCTCTCTTCACGAACAGACTGAACATTGCTGGGAGAAAATCGATCACCAACAACGAGTTCTGACTAGATGAGTACTGGTGACCATCAAAATGAATTCTTGGAAGATGTTGAATGCAAATATGTCATCAGTTTTCCTCATCTCATAGATGATATTACAAATTTCACGATTTTACGGGTAGGATTTCAGAAGAGAAAAAACGAAATTAAGATGAATCAATTGGTGAATACTCAATTCAATCCACTAGTTTGAGTAGGAAGAACAGGCTAAGAGGAATTTGAGTGGAGTTCCAGTGGAGAAACCATGGGCTTACCCATGACTCGGTAGATGAGCAAGAAGCGCCTTGCTATGTTTCCCCTGAGTTCAGATCCGTCGAGAAATGTGGTGTGTATATGCATCTTTTTTCTTCTTATTTTGCTTCAATTTAGTGCTCAATGCGCGCCACTGGAATCAAACTCAATGTAACAGGTTTTATCATTTTCTTGCTTTACTAGACTTGCTTTTCTACTAGTAGTTCATTGAAGATGAAGGTCGTGGCTGCCGTGGCCGAGAATAGAGCAGCGAGGCGAGGAAAATCTGTCTCGGCGAGGCGGCGACTCCCAACGGCAACTGGCGTACTAAGGGAGGGCGGATGGGAGCATCACCCAGAGAGAGAGAGAGATGACATGACACAGGACAGGTGGTCCCGTATGTCACGTAAGCTGAAACCATCTACGAAAATCATACAGGGAGAAGAAATAAATAGTTTAAAGAGTTCTGGAATGAATGCCCGGTATTATAATTGAGGGAGAAAAAGTAAGATACGCATGATAGTTTAGAGAAGTAACCAAGACTTTTTCCTTCACCAAAATGATCATGCTGGCCCGTTAAGAAAATGGCACAGCCCGTGAGAGGCTCGGCCCGTTGGCCAGCTATAATCGAGGGCCTTGTTCATTCCGTCCGCAAGGTCGTGGACTGCTCAGATGAAACTCAACACGACAACGATTGAGATCAGCATTGCCAGGGTATTGGCCTCGACGAACACTTTGAACGTCGTACGGTGGCCAAGAAGAGCATGTGCCGTCCTGCTGGCCATATCCGCCGGGCATGGTGAAATTGGCGGACTCAAAAGGTAATCTTGGCAATGAGAGTAGCCACGAGGGTGTTTAGGACTTTAGGTCCCCATCCTGGTCTCGGCGTACCGGCTGAACTCGCTCCATCATTCCATTCTGGCGTTCTCTTGGTGGTGGCGGCAACGGAGAACTCTTGTATGAAGCAACGAAAGAGATATGGCATATCATGGCGACCCTGATCCACCAAGCTTAGTATATTACTTTCTCTCTTTGAGCATGCTGCTTATGCTGATTTGCCAAAGCAAGCAATACTTGTACTAGTATGATATAAAAGCAGCTTGGTGGCTTGCTGGCAATTCAAAGTGCAAGTGATTTCAAAAAAATATAAAATAAATCAAAGTACAAGTATACCAATCGCATGCGCTTCTTGTCATCCCATCACTCCTGCAACTTTTTCATGCCCAATTGACATCTTGTCCTTTCCTTCCCGATCCACCGAGAGATCAGACAGATTAATAGCAAGGCACAGTAGGCTGCAACTAGAAACGCATTTTGTTCCGCGCTGCCTCTGTGGTGCCACTGGGCATGGAGAGCGAGAGACGCATGGATCCGGCGCTGTACAAGGCCGCGACTCAGGGGAGAGTGTCGACCCTGAACGAACTGGTGCAGAATGATCCCAATGTCCTCGGCGCCACGACGCCGCAGCTCAACACCGCGCTCCACCTCGCGGCGTTGCACGGCAACGCGTCCTTCGCGAACGAGGTCCTGGAGAAGAAGGGGGACCTGCTCGTCTGCCGGAACGACGACGGCGACACCCCGCTGCACCTGGCGGCCAAGGCGGGCAAGCTGGAGGTGGCGGAGCTGCTGATTCGCCACGCCGTGGCTTACCCACCGGAAGAGAAGAGCCCCCTGATCATGGTGAACAGGGCCGGCAACAGCCCGCTGCACGAGGCGGTAAGGCACCGGCGGGGCGCCGTGGCGGTGGCGCTGCTCGACGCGGACCCCTGCGCGGGCACGACCTCAACGAGCGGATGGAGTCGCCGCTGCACATGGCCGCCAAGGAGGGACTCATCAACGTCGTCCGGAAGATCGTCGACCACGCCTGGATCGAAACGGAATTCCTGCCATCCGTCTTTCTCAGCGGCACGGCGCTGCACCAGGCCGTGCTCGGCGGCCATATCCGTAACCTCCCTCCGGAAATTATTCATTTTCCTTGTCACTTGCAATCTTTTGCAGACGATCAGTTGTACCATATTTTATTCCAGGGATTGTGGAGATCCTACTGGACACGCACCCCGAGATGAGCGAGGTGACCGATTCCGACGGAAACAACGCGCTGCACTACGCGGCGCAGAAGAACGACCAGCGCGCGGTGGAGATGCTGCTCCACGCGAAGACAGAGCTGGCGTACAAGCGCAACCAGAAGAACCTCTCCTCCCCGCTGCACGTCGCGGCGCACTACGGCTCCACGGATGCCATCAAAGCGCTGCTCCGGCACTGCCCCGACGTGGCGGAGATGGTGGACTCACAGGGCCGGAACGCGTTCCACGCTGCCGTCTACAGCGGCAAGCTCGACGCGCTCAAGTGCCTGCTCCGCCACATCCACCCGGCGGAGCTGCTCAACCGCGTGGACAAGGACGGTGTTGAGTTATGACAATGCATACTTGGAAGATTCTAGAATATTTTGGAAAGCATAAGAGAAAAGATATTTGCCATGAAAGATTCTAGAATTATTTATTCATGGCAAAGTAAAGAATAGTCTAGAAACTAGATATTTATGTGTGGTAAGAAATATCTAGATATTAGGATAAGGATGAGAATATTCTAGAGCTAGATATTTTAGTTAGAAGAGTGTAGAATGTTGCCACATAGCAACATCCTAGTGATCATGAGTAAGTATAAATAGGGGTGCCCTCTACCCTCCAAGATACCATGCCATGAAGACATAGAAGCCACCACATGTGAAGGCATGGCAAAGGTTGCCATGATGTGTCTTAGAGTCTAAGAGTGTTATGGTGAGTCCTAGATTGATAGTAGTGGTGTGTAGCCACGAAGAATGTTGTGTCTTGTGTCAAGTGTATGTTATGAATAAAGGCTAAGCTCTTTCATAGAGAGTTGGTCCCCAAGTTAGTAGAGTAAGATGAAGGTCTCCTCGATATAGTTAGAAGGTTGGGTTTGGGTCCACGAAGAAGTGGTATCACACCAGTTTGGTACCATTTCTAGGAAGTCGGTGTTAGTCTAGGGACATCGATTTCTCAACAATTGGTATCGGAACAGGGGCGGTCCGGGACTGCCAAAAGAAGGACGAGTCTCCTGCAAGTGCGGGGCACTTATGTTGGAGACTCTAGTCGAAGATCACGATCTGGAACCGTGAAGTGAAGAACACCGGTGCTGGGACCGAGTGTAATGCATGGGCGGTTTGAGACTGCCGTAGAGGGAGGAGTCCGTTGTAAGTGCAGGGCACTTACCTTAGTCGGTGCGGTCGGTAAGCACAGGGTGCTTACATTTCTCGGTGTGGCACCGAGTGGCACTAGAGGAGAAATCTGTCAAAGAGCACAGTCCGGGACTGTGGAGAACGCTGGTCCGGGACCAAGCATAGTTGACGCCGGGCGTCGGTCGAGGTGGCAGATTTCCGGAGTGCATGAGACGTTGTGATAGGCACCGAAACAGATCCTCCAGTGAGGAGTGAAGGAGAATGAAGCTTTGCAAAAGCTCTGTGTGGAAGGACGCAAGGCTATGTTGGTGTTGGAAAAGACATTCGAGGAGAAAGAGCTGGAGAAACTAAAGGTGACTTGGGAGACATTGGAAAAGTGGAGAATCAAGAGATGGCAACCAATGGGAAAGCAAGTATGCATTGAGAGGGAGTGTTGAGTTATGACAATGCATACTTGGAAGATTCTAGAATATTTTGGAAAGCATAAGAGAAAAGATATTTGCCATGAAAGATTCTAGAATTATTTATTCATGGCAAAGTAAAGAATAGTCTAGAAACTAGATATTTATGTGTGGTAAGAAATATCTAGATATTAGGATAAGGATGAGAATATTCTAGAGCTAGATATTTTAGTTAGAAGAGTGTAGAATGTTGCCACATAGCAACATCCTAGTGATCATGAGTAAGTATAAATAGGGGTGCCCTCTACCCTCCAAGATACCATGCCATGAAGACATAGAAGCCACCACATGTGAAGGCATGGCAAAGGTTGCCATGATGTGTCTTAGAGTCTAAGAGTGTTATGGTGAGTCCTAGATTGATAGTAGTGGTGTGTAGCCACGAAGAATGTTGTGTCTTGTGTCAAGTGTATGTTATGAATAAAGGCTAAGCTCTTTCGTAGAGAGTTGGTCCCCAAGTTAGTAGAGTAAGATGAAGGTCTCCTCGATATAGTTAGAAGGTTGGGTTTGGGTCCACGAAGAAGTGGTATCACACCAGGTTTGGTACCATTTCTAGGAAGTCGGTGTTAGTCTAGGGACATCGATTTCTCAACAGACGGCAACACCCCGCTCCACCTCGCGGCGAAGATGAGCCACGTCAACGTCCGCTCTGATTCTGACTCAAGGACCTGCGCGTGGACCCCTGCGTCCGCGACCACGAGGGCCACACTGCGCGGAGCCTCGTCGAGCAAAGAATCATCACGGGCGAGACGGACGCGTACGAGCTGAACCTCTGGAAGATTCTGAAGCATCTGGAGGCCAAGCGGTGCCGGATGAGCTACCGCCGCCGGCCACCTACCCCGCCCGCAAGACCTCCAACGAGAAGATGGGATCGGCCTTCGAGACTTACATCCTCGTCGCAACCGTCATTGCCACTGCCTCTTTCGCTGCCACCTTCACAATGCCCGGTGGCTACGACCAGAGCAAGGGCATTACCCTTCACGGCCACAACACTGCCTTCAAGATCTTCATCATCGCCAACGCATTCGCCATGTGCATCTCCATCATTCTTATCTCCTGCATGACCTGGGCCTGGCAGGACCCTGTCAAGTTCAAGCTCGACTTGCTCTTGTGGGGTCACAGGCTCACGGTACTCGCCCTCCTTGCCATGCTCGTATCGTTCGTGACCGCCGTCTATATCACTGTGGCACCCACGGAGCGGTGGCCTGCCTATGTTGTCATTGTTATGGGTGCCACATCAGCGATCGTAGTCCTCCTTATTTTGAGGAGGGATGTGGTGTATGTCCCACTCTAGTTCATTCTGCATCGAATCTTATTTGAGAGGTATCTAGAGGTTAATTGCGTGGCCGTACGCGTACGACGCTCCTTCGATGGCACGCAACTTGTCAGTTTTCCACTTTCCCTGCTGAAGCACTGAATAAAGGTCACACGCTGCAAGCTGAACCTTAAATGCTTCACTGTCTGAAATGTGCGATTTATAGTAACATCAACCGAAGCTCATGTAATTCAGTTTGACAGACACATACTAGTGTGTGTGTCAGCTTGGCAAAGTAACAGAAACATCCTCAGCCTGTATCATCTAGATAACTTTTTTTTTATGTTGTTGCGGTTCATTCCATACAAATGTCGTCTACATTAGTCGATTATCTCTGATGGTACAATCCTACACTAAACCAGGAACCCTCTAAACTCATAGTTAAAACTGGAACGTACAAAGCATCCCAGGACTAAAGGACATCCAAAGCGTCAACAAGCTTCAGGGTCACACTGATCAAGTGAGTACAGACAGACAGAGACAAATCCATGTTCGTCCACGGAGCAATGCTTGACGCAGCTTCCACTTCCTGGATGGCAGGATCGATCGACAGTAGTCTGGCCCTCTGGTGGGAGGTGCTGATCATTGCCGCGCAGGCCCGACGCTCCACTGCTTTATGTAGATTTACCAGTTCAAGGAATTCTTAAGACTGTTGGAGCTTTGCGTTGCATGCACTTTCTATTTCCTCCTGCAAAATTTCGTGAACACCTAAAACTGAGATTCGCTTTGCTTTCATAAACATGTGTTTCTAAGTAGGCGTTAGAGTTTTCACTGTAAGTAAAAGCATAGCTCAACTTTTCAGAAGCATAACATGAAAGTTTCACGCCATTCACATGGTCGTGATACATCAGTTGTTCACACAGATGAGCATGCAAGGAGGTGGGAACACGGAGATACAGCAAGAAGAGCACATCATACCTTGCACGCTTTCAGCAACGGTTGCATGAAAGACGTTCTAAAGAACCTGATGTGTTTCTCAAGGAACGTTCGTTCCCAGTCTGAAATGTCCAAGGGTTGTCAAAAAGGATCAACTAACAAATCCATGGCACTAAAATGCCATAGCATTGCAATCACACTACAGAAAGATGTCCTTTTACACAGATATATAAAAGGTATATGTTTTTAATCACTTACTACTTTCAGAATCACCCTGAAAACCAGCAGCATTGAGCTCTCCTAAAAGCTGAGATATATAGTCGTTCAACAAATCAGAATTCTACCATGACGCTTGGAAGAATATGAAATGTTAATTTTCAGTTACAGTTGGCTCTATGGACCATACCTGTGATAGAGTCGGAACAGCTTTAGGATCAAAATCATCACAGTTATTGGGATCAATTGGCACACAAACATTACCTAGAATAAATATAGAAAAGGACAACTGTCAGCATTGGTGTGAATTGTGCCACAACTATTCGATTCAGGCGGTTTTAAAAACAAATAGCTGACGCATTACAACAAAGAGCAAACTAGAAGCAGAAGTGCAAGCTTTAAGTCAAATAGCTGAGCTCATACATACAAAAAAAGGCATTTCATTCATGTAATACTTGCGCTAGAGTCTATACTTTCAAATGGATATTAAAAATATGACTGATTCCATACCATTCTGTGGAGCACACAAGGCATGCCACCTTATTATTCATTACTACCTAACGCAATATTCAGTATAACTTTTACAGTTTTACCTGTTTTGGGGTGTATGCAAAAGGGTGCTTTTAGTAAATGATTCATGTGCTTCGACACCTGGTATGCAATATCAAAATGATTAGAGTGAGACCAGCCATGGATTAGTTTACATACTGCAAAATCATGTTTCTGATGAATTTTCTTTTACCTCCATATCAAGTCTAGGGTATGTGTAAGAGAAAACAATCTCTTCCACACATCTACGAAGCCCCTGACCCTGAGTCATAAAACATCATTGCTATTATTTCACATAATAACAAGAATTAACAAATAAAACAATAGATGAGAAACAGTAATATTGCAATAACATTCTGATGAGACCATAACAAAGAAATTGACTGGCAAACTGAAAAGTCTCTGAAGAAAAATTAATATGAATGCAGGGAACTAAATACGCACCCACAAAGAAATCTTATGTATGACTGCAGGAGCTAAAACACAAACCTTACTCTTTCCTGACTGTAAAGTTGTCTTCAATTGCTCCCATCTGGCTGCGTTGACATCTTCCTTGGAAATAGAAGATCGCCTATTTCCTTGCAACTTATTGTGGAGCTCACTAGCGACATCTAGAAATAAAATACATTCCAGATTGATATTGAATATATATATACATGGAGCATAAAAGTCACTCAGAAAAGTATCTTGTGGACTACTTGTATT
Source organism: Chloris gayana (assembly GCA_031894775.1). Lineage (NCBI taxonomy): Eukaryota > Viridiplantae > Streptophyta > Magnoliopsida > Poales > Poaceae > Chloris > Chloris gayana. Next base: position 90,647 of record JAUNZO010005110.1, on the reverse strand, counting down.
CCTTACTTTCATCAGGGATCAGATCAAGTATCTTCTGGCATCTCTCCTCTGATGCAAAGAGTTGCTGGCTCAAAAGCAGCTTATCTTCAAAGAAACTTTTGAGAACATCAGTGTAAGATCGTCTGCAGGAGCAGAAGTTATAATGTCAGCTACTTAGCTATTCCAATTTATGTGGGATGGGCATTAAATGTGACAACGAAAAAAAGACATACGCAAGAAAAGGGTGGAGGACAGGTCCAGTCAAGGATATTTTCTTTGCGGTATTTTCACCACCCTGAGATAGATTCATAAATTTAAATCAGTTTTGAGGAGCAGAAGGTATCTAGAGCCACAAATGAAGAAGTAACACCTTATAGACTCGAAAGTGGTCAGCAATGGCAGCCCTTTGTTCATTGCTGAGCCTAACAGAAGAATGTGGATGTGTTTCAATTTCAGGTCACCAAGAGAAGGAACACAAACTAACAAAGATAAGTTATTTCAAGCATACTTTCTTGCTTTTCTATCACAGACCCAGCAATGGACACCACGACGACCACTATATACCCACAGCATGATTGAAACCAAAATCATCTGCAACAAAATTTGAATTATAGTCAGCAATGAAAATACACAATCCAGTACTGATTTTACTGTATAACAAAGTGGCATGCCTCTGAGTGAAGTATCCAGAATTTTGATAGCAATTGTCATTAAGGGCCAGCAGTCCATGCAGACATCAGCTCCAGAGCAGCAGTGGCGAACATCATACCATTGCGGATTTGGCAAAAGCATACACAGGCAGGCTGCGGTGCTTGAAGCTCAACACTGACAAGAACCAGGATGTTGCGACCAGGTATGGCATCAGGAGCATCCCTACCATCCTGATATTCAAGAATGGGGAGAGGAAAGAAACTGTGGTTGGCGCTGTCACAGATAGCGCGCTGGCGACAACGGTGGAGAGGTTATTGTAATGATATTCATTTTGTTGATGGATATCCAATGTAATAAGATATGGATATTCTGAGGACCAAATATTTTTGAGTCCATCACCTTATGCTGTGATATCATACCCCAACTTCGTTTGGGATTAAAGGTTTCTGTCATTGTTACATCTTATGTTGTGATATTCTGAGGACCAAATATTTTTGAGTCCATCACCTTAGGTTGGAATCAGATTACCATGTTAGCCTCCTTTTGGTTCATGTCACGGCAACGGATTGCCCGGGGGCGCTTTTACTGATGCACCAAGACTTTTTGGGTGTGCTCAATAATGTGGAATGCAGATCTCTAGTGGTAACAGTCTACATCTCTTTGTGTGTTAACAAAAGTTGTAGGCATACTGCCCTGATCCTACAATTTATAATGTAATGCAAGTTAATCTACTATTGCTGTATTTATAAAGCCAATTCCTTCATATTGTAAGTACAATCACTTAACTTATTCTTTCACTCAACATCTAAATCTGATTCCAACCTTCCGCAACCTGCTAGGCAAATCAGTCCTGGATACATATAGTGCCACAATCAAGTGAAACGGAGTAGAGTAGAGAGTGAGAAAAAAAAATGGAGGTACACCACGAACCACAATAGCAGCAAATTGGCTATATCCATCGTCCATGGTAGTTGAGCTCTGATATGCATGATGACAGCGCTTCCCTCACCATTTTATTATCAGCTTCCACGTAGAGCACATCTTCAAACAAACTCTTGGCCTGCTCCAGAAGCCTTACCCTCTCCCTGTTGTTCCGAGGGCGGAGATGGGATCGCTGCTGCAGTGCTGTGCCCCATCGGTACAGAGCTGCAATGCCACAATTGACACATGAATACACAGCTAGCAACTGGAAACAGTTAACAGCAGCACACACCTTCTGGAGCATAAGTGTTGCTTTTGGATAACATGGCATCAAACTTGTCGATTGCAGCCAAGTACACGCGGTCAGCATCAACCGCTGCTTCCTGCATCAACAATTCAATTATTAGATGGAACAGATAGCATGTCGAAGAGTAGTTTTGCGCATCAACGGGAAAACAACAGGTAGGCGGAGAATAGTTTTGCACATCAACGGTTTAGTATGAAAACAGAAGTTACACAGGTAGCAATAAAAACAGACCACAACGAACGATGTATGCACCATGAACTATAGGGAGTAGATAATACCAAAACTATAGAGAGTGGATGTGTCCATACCGGTCCAATATCAGCAAGTAGCTGTGCCCGGAAAATAAGTGCGAGCCCCCAGTTGTACAAAGCCTTGACGTCACCGGAATCAATGGAGAGGGCTGCCCTGTAGCTTCTCCCCGCCTCAAGGAGGAGGCTTTCACACTCTTCACAGACATGAACTAGCGCTGCAGAAACGTTGTCTCTGCTTAGCATTGGCTTCCTGGATCTTGCATTTGAAAGAGTGGTGGCCAAGAGCGTCCTGAGCTCGCGACTAATCTTGAGCTTGAGCTCTCCGTGGAGGAGGTAGGCGTTCCCAAGCTGACCGACAGCCACCAGGCTTGTTGGCCTCAAGGCTACGGCTGTGGAGAGAAGCCTGGCTGATTTGTAGAGCAAGGCATCGGCAGTCTCCTCGTCAGCTCCAGCCAGCATGCATTCTCTGGCCTTGTTCATGATGTGTGCTGCCTCCTTGAGGTTTCGGCCGAATTCCTGGGGATCGGAATCTGCAGCAAAGGGATGATGATCATCCTGGTGGTCAATGTAGGATGTGTCCCGGATGTCGAGGGTCCTCTTCTCCAGCAAGGATCCTGTAGGACGCCTGTGCTTGAGGAGCAGCCTCTCCAATTCCGGATTATTACTGGTACCAGTTGTGTCCTCCTCCTCCTCCTCCTCCTCCTCATTGTGGAATGGCAGCATGTCTTGACTCCTTGGAATTGGAACCGGCTTATCACCATCATCATCCTTGAGGATGGGTGAAGACGAATGCAGGTCCTTGTTGCTGCGCGTGGAGGAGGTGAGGTCACGCATGGTGCCCCGAGCCCAGGCAGCCATGGAGTCGGCAAGATCCCCCAGCACAGGAATGCTAGTGTCTTGGTGGGCCAATCTGGAGGCGTGGAGGACCGCATCGCGCAGGCGATCGACGTCGTTGAGGATCGGCTGGGAGTCGAGGATTGGCTGGGAATGGGAGGTAAGGTGGTCCCTGAGGGCGCGGACCTGGGCATCGAGATCGGCGAGGGCGAGGGTGAGTTGCGGGGAGGAGCAGAGATGCCTGGCGGCGAATCCGGCGGTGAAGGCGGCGGCGAGGAGGGGCAGCGGAGGGAGGCGGGAGAGGAAGGCGGGGACGAGGAGCAGGAGCACAAGGAGGTTCTTCTTCTTCCCCTCCCATTGGAGGAGGAGGAGGGGAAAGGAGAAGTCCGGGGGAGCTCACCCCACCCGTTGTACGACGACGACGAAGCAGCAGCAGATGCCTTGATGAAGAAGCTCCTTGTGCTCCTCCTCCTCAGCCTCCCAACTGATGATGATGATGGTGGTGGTGGGAGGAGGACAACGCCGGCGGCGGTGGGGAGGAGGCACCCACCAACACGGAGGAGGGCACGAGGAGGACCCATCATCTCTCCATCTCCGGCCTCACCCACAACTCCCACACAACACAGAATCAGAGCTGATACTGACAGATGGGGCCGCACTCATCTTCTCTTCTCCTCCTGCTCCTTCAGTCAAGGAGCGTGCAGGTCCTCTGCAAGTAAAATTCAGAGAAATGTAGCAACTGAAACAGTAAAAGGTGAGGTAGTGAACAGTTCTCTGAATTAATACTGTAGCAAAATATTGTACAAGGGTACTGTAGTGAATTTTGTACTGTTTGTTTCGCACTGTAGCATCAAATCTGGCCCATTGATCTTAGATCCGATGGTTGAAAATCTCACTAATTCTAGCTACAGTACATTCTCTGAATTTAGAGCGCCAATGCAGGTGACCCCGATCCAGTCGAGGAGGTGTGTATGCCTCTTTCTCTCTCTTATTGGGAATTGCTATAGTCCAATCCTCTTATTCGGAATTGCTATATAGTTCAATTCGAATGTCCAACTCAAGTGTTTAAAATGATGATATTAGTTTTTATAGTATTTGAGCTGTATATGAGTAGGACATTTGGGGTAGACTTATATCACACTCTTTTCTCAACATACTAGCGGATGTTTTAAAAGAAAAAAAACTATAGGGGATGATGAGATGACACAAGAGGAGACGAGAACATATCTGGTGCTCCCACCGGATTAGATGCTCCCGTGATCCCACAGTTAATTTGCATTATATAACACTTGCAAAAAATTGTAACAAAAATATGTATAGATAGGGAGTGTTATCTTCTATCATCATGTAAAAGCATAGTTGCAACAAGTTATTGTGCAAGGCGCAATAAACTATTGAGGCTGATTTTCTCTTTTTTGTTGTGTCTTGTAGACAAATTTGTTACAGGTGAGACTTTGCAGGATTGTAGATGACAATATACACTATACACTCATATTTTTGTTTGAATTTTTTGTAAACTATTTTTTGCATTTTTATGCGTGGGAGCATGGGAGCACCTAAGGTGCTTGGAGCACCTGATATGTTCTCGAGAGGAGACCTCAACACAAGTACTGATGCAAAATACCTCCATTCAATAATAGATGTTATTCTAGAGTTTCCAACTTTTCTCATGTTTCTCTGTTCTCAATACAATATTCTCTCTTTTCACTACACCTCTATCTCTATCTCTCTCCTCACCCACCTTTTTTACTTCTCCTTAATTCCTGTGCTCAACTCCAAATTGGCATGTAAAAATAAACGGAGGGAGTGACATTCATCAAATCAACAATACAGTTAAAGATAATACAATGGAGAATAAGGTAAAGATACAATACAACCACCATAACATCCTAATACAGCCTCCTCATTATTACCATCCATGACACCCTTCTTCTCTACAAAATGCAACGGTATATATATAACAGTAATAATGAATCAAGGTCCATAGCACAAATACACCACCACCTCTGCAGTGCAAAATCAGCAGCAGCAAACTCCTCTTTATCATGAAGCATGGTTGTGATGTATTTATCATGAAGCATGGGTACTGACACCAATGAGCTCACCCCTGTCTTCTGGAAAAGGTCTTTTCTGCTCAGTTGTCCCCATCACCTTCATAGAACTTCATCCTTGCTACCTGAGCTATTGCTTGATCGTCCTCTATAACACTATGATCTTTACCATGACTCGCTTTAGCATATCTACCTTTCTTAGATTAGGGGTTAATTTAGTTGATCTTTATTTAGTTCAGTGTTACTTTGAGCACCAGCAGTCACTATTTTGGGTTAACACAAATGATATCTCGAAAAACTAAAAATATAGATGTGCATATGAAAGATTGTATAGCTACACACATGATCACTTATGTGCATTTGTTATTAAAACACTGTTGTTCCATTCACCATATTAAATTGGTTTTCTATGATTATTACCTCAATATCACATTTTTAATTGCTCCCTAATTAGTTCTTTACGATACTGTGGTGGTTACATAATTACCTGCTGTGAAGTTTGAACAAAGCATTAAGTTTGTTCATCATTTAACAAAGTTACCTGCTTAAAGTCTAACATTTTTTGCATTTATGTGCTATTACTGCACTTTCTACAGATGTAGATATGTTTTTTACTTTGCTTACTGAAAATGAATCCTTTGTTAACTGGTCTATTTTGAACCAAAACTTGCTTTTGTCCATGCACATATGGAGGATTTAACCTTTATTATGTTTAAAAATTGACATGGTTTAGATGATTTCCACCTATGTAGTAATGTAAACAAAGATAAATTCATGGAACTAATATTACCAACACAAACTTGGTACATAGGTAGCTTTAGGAGGCTGTTGTTATTGAATCAGAATATTAGAAGTCTATACATTGCTCTGTCTTCTCTGTGAGGCCTTCTCACACAATCTTCATCTCCGGATTTTAATGTTCCTGTTTTTTCTTTCATCTTAACTGCATGGTAGACGTGAGGACATGGGGAGGTGAGGAGGTGCTCGGCATCCTGTAGGCAACAACATAGTTACCGGGCATCTCTACGCAAGGTCAGGTCAATGTTCGCATCCTCATATTAGCTTAGTTCTATTCTCTTCCAAGAACTGTTGATCTGTTAAACACACTATGAGTGGCGCCTGGCAACCACGTATAATTGTTCTACCCTTGTTTCTCATTCAAGGCAGATTGAATATTTTTTTCATACCATCAAGTTAGTATGTGCCTTCTGCTCAGAGAAAGTATTTTAACTTTCACTTTTATATAAATATATAGGTACAAAATGTAAATATAAAATGCTCAGCATTTGATATTGTTGATGCTATAGTAGGCAAACGCACGGTCGGGATTCTATATTAGGGAAACCATAATATTAGCATGCAACTGTGTAATAGGTTGTATTTGCAGGTTTGAACTGGAAGGGCATCCAGTTGGCTAAGAAAATGTGTTGCAGGCTTCTGCCCATTGCTGTAATATTGGTGGCACACATGATGTTTTTTTATAAACCTGGATGGTTATAAATGTAAGCCTCTGATTATCACTATAATATCATGTGTTTTCTATTTCTCTATGTAAATTCAGTTATTTTCCTGCTTACCAATATAATATTGCCACTTTATTAGTCCAGCTTCACCATGTGTTTTTGCTAGCCTGAGCGTATGGTTTACTGACATCCCTCATTCTATATAATGACTTCACAGAAGATTTGTATTTTTATTTTCTCCATTGATATTCCTTGTGTCCATCGCCTGATATAACTATATACAGACAGACATATTAATGTAGCTCTTGATAGGGTCATGTTGAGTTTACAACCCATTCTTTATGATATCTGTGGCTATGGAGAACAAATTTGAGTGGCAAGTTGTGGTTGGTTTTAATTTGTTTGCATGGCAAAGAAATACAAACATTTTTACTCTTTATTAGTATGTGGCATGCTTTTTAAATTTTGCAAGATGATTCACTAATGCATATCTTTGTCATTACTAATGAAAGTCAATGAGAACCCACAGCAGCTGGCCCTTTCCTTCTTTGAAAACCCATAGCAGCAGCACAGGCCTGCTTGATGTCTCCGCGCCGTGTGCTTCGGTGTCGTCGTAGTTGCATATCGCTTCGCCGTATCTATCAACATGGCCATTATTGATTGATCTGGTCCGGTTCTTGTTGATGATATCACGGTTTAGGGTCATCGAGGTCTGTTCATCCTTTACCATGCTGAGGTCTGTTTTTGCTATCAATATTACTTCATGCACTTGATTAATTTTCTTCTGCAGCAGGTTGTGCGTACATGCCTCAGTAATTGACAGTGATCCAAGTTCGATCTCTTCATCAAGCCTGTTTGAAAGGCTGCCTAGAACTAGAAGAAAAATATCCATCTGCAATGAAGTGAATCACGACCTCTCATCTATTTTTGCATATGTTTCATCACACATTTTTTACTTTTCTGGTGTTGGTGTCCTCATGTTAATGTATTCTCTTTCAGTGTTTTTGCATCAAGAGGAGCAGAGGAACTAAATCACGGCTTAATGAGCTTCTTTGATCTGTAGGCCTATGCTCTTTCTAAATTTTCAATTGCTCATGGGTGATCATTCCTTATAAGTAATTGACCTTGCTAGATAATTTTCTTTTGATTAGTAGGTCCATTGAAAATTTCTTCAGTTCTTGTTTAATCGTGCCTACAAATTCTTTTTCCCCTGGTTGGATAGAATATCAGTTTGATATTACCATTTTATTTGTTCAGTTTCACCATGTGCTTTTATTAGACTGAGTGTGGTCAGCTGGCATCCCCAGAAGATTTATAATTTATTTTACAAAAGCAAGGTACAATCTCTCTGGTTGGTGATTTTTTTCCCATTTAACCTCTTTAAACCTTTTTGCTAGGTTTGTAGGTCTTACATTTTCATGGGCTTATGTTTTTTCTCTCCTTTTTTGCAGGTTCTGTGGTCATTCTGTGGGCTGAAGGGTCGGTGCATCATGGATAGATACGGATGAGGTATGCCTTTTTTCCCCTCTTTTTTAATGTTGCTTGCCGTTGTTTTTATCCCTTCTTTTACCTTGTTATTACTGATCCCTTGTTTTCTCTTTGTTCCTTTTTAGGTTTGTTGGGTTTCGTCTCTAATCACGGTCTTCTGCATGGTATTGACATTTGGATAGCAGAGAACTCTATCAAGAATTCTGAAATTTAGATAACTTTGTTTGTAGGTCGTCAATTGATTATCTTTGTGGGGTTGGCATAGAATTAATATTTTTATTTCCTACTTTTTTCTTACTCCTTTTTGTGGTTTCTCAGATGTAATAGAAATACATGCTCCTCAAAGGTCCATTGTTAGATCAAGTACTATATTTTTCAAGTGCTTTCTGGTTAGAAAAATGCTCAGCTCCTGTTGTGGTAGGATCAAAATAATAAAAAGCTTATATTGTTACATCAATGAGCATAATTTTCCATTCTGTGTTCATGTTATCACCAAAGTCATTGATCTAAGTTCTTCAAGCCATGAGCCACCCTTGGACTTTAGTGAAATGCTTCCTGCTTACAGAAATGCTCAGCTCCTGCTCTTGTAGGATCAAAATAATAAAAAGCTCATATTGTTGCATGAATGAGCATAATTTTCCATTGTGTTCATGCTACCACCAAAGTCAGATTGGTCTGAGTTCTCCAAGCCATGGGCCATATTACTCCCTTGTACTTTAGTGAAAACAATTGTGGTTACTAGGGGAAGGCTGGGCCTTGCTCAGATTTTAATGGACTGAAATTCTTTGTTTTTTGCTCCTTTCTTATTTCAATTCTGTGTTGTTCTCTGTCGACCCTAGTGATTGTTGTCGTCCCTCTTTTCGTTATTACGGTATGCTCAAGTGCCAATTCTACTAAAGTAAGAAATTACGGAACCTTTAATCGCCATACCAGCTCAACTAACGAGCGCGTTACGCGCCGTACCTCACTAGTAAACCTAACACATAGGTTACATTATTTGTCCTGCCAGTTCCATTTTATGAATTGTTTTGTGTTTCCATTTGAAATATTTGGATTCACTTCCCAATGAGGCATGGCCAAGCACCAACAGATTGCATTGGTTCCCTTGCAGTTTGACATCAACTAATTTACCATCACTTATTTACTCAAAACTTTGTATGCCCGGTTTCCTTTCCATCCTTGGACTCTATTAGAGGGAGCTTTTTTTTAATCTCAATCATTGTATGAGATCATCCTAACACATGCTCATCTTTGTCGATCATGGGTTATTTGCAAAGGAAAAAAAGAATAATATTAGGAATCTGGTCACGCAATCATGGAGAAAATCCATATATTTTGAGCTACAGGAAGTCACTCAGTGATTGCTGAATTCATTCATTTCTGGTTCCTGGCCACTCCTTTCCATTTCCTGATGGTAATGTCACACTGTTACACATGATGTTTTGCCTTCATAAGGCTATCAAACCACAAATGTTGAACTTCGAAGTCCACTTTATCTGCACTATCTGCCAAAGCTAGACGAACTTATTGGAAGATATGCATGATAAGAAGGAAAAAATTGAGTGAGCTTCAATGGATTTTCTGCTATTCTTTAAAATGTGCTGCCTCTGATGATCAATTCAAAATGTAAAAAAAAGCATAGAAGCTCTTGAGTTTTCTAGCTTTTCTGAGTCCATGGTTCACCACTTAATCAGTTAAGATCAACTTAGTTGTTTTTATTTATTACTCGTTATCATATTGAAGGAGAAGTTTTATGATGCAACGCAGAGCATGATGGCACTCATCTAAAAAAATGCATTGCATACTGTTTTATTTAATAACCTCTTTTAAATTAATATTTTATTAATAACCTACTGAAATGATTATTTTCAGGATCTGTCGTCTTTTAATCAGTTTAAACTACATGGCCTGAACGTGTATAGTCACACCAAAGCCATTGATGTGATCAAATTTCATGGTAAACAACCCTTATGTGCCGAGTCTCTTTTTCTACATGTCATTTGATAACACTAATAAATATGGCATGCGAAGTAGTTTGATGCAAAAAAAAAACAGAGCAAGATGTTGAAAATATAAAGTTTGATGAGGTAATATTTATAAAATTTAGTTCAACAAGAGGTAAGAACTACTGAAAAAAATTGACAAACTATATTTTGGAGCCAACGCACAAGCGTTTTTCCACATACCATTAGTTGATCCAAAGGTAAAACGTGGGACGACGTCGTGCGGAGCTACAATAGATGGTTGCACTCATGCGACAAACCAAACATGTCGCATGTGAAATACTTTAAATTTGATGTATTTGTTTTTATAATTTTATAAAAAAATTGAATAAGAGAAACGGTCAAACAGAACAAATGCTTATATTTTGGAATGAAGGGAGTAATAAGTCTTTGATTAACTTTAGACGCATTAGTTACATGACCAATTCAAAAGTATTGCACAAATTCAAAGAAACCAACAATTACAGACACGCCCAAAAATACAGGTCGTGGAATCACACGCATACGTGTCTCTTATCGCCCCTTCAATAACTGGGGTCGCCTTATAATGACCGCCGCGCTTTTGACTATTCCTCGTGGGTTATATCAGCATCCCATGACCTTCTTCTTGTCGATGTTGGGCTTGGACACGACGGAGCCGTCGTTGCCGGCGAGCGCCTTGTACTTATCCTTCCTGGTGAAGCTGGTGCACTCGTAGGACAGCGTGGACGCGATGAGCCGCTGGATGTAGTTGGCCACCTCGTGGCTGGTCTTGCCCCCGCTGCAGGTGAGCTCCTGCGGCAGCTTGTTGAGGAAGGTGACGACGTACCCGGGGCTCGGGTTCATGAAGAAGTAGAAGGGGTCGAGCCCCTTCCACCCGCGCGCCGTGGTCCCGTGGAACATGCTCATCTGGTTCTCCATCGCCACGGGCACGATCTCGTCCGTCAGCTCCGCGAACAGCGCCGAGAAGCGCAGGAGGAACGGCTCCCGGCACGTGGTGCCCTCCGGGCAGATCACCAGGTCGCCTTCGGTTAGCAGGCGCCGGATCATGGCCGCGTCGGCGGCGCGGTCCCGGGTCAGCCGCACCGTGCGGATCGGCGACAGGATCTCCGACAGCCGGGACACCTGTTCATTCCCCGAAGTTGGAATATCCGTCATTGACCAACAAATAATAATAATTCCTTTGGGAAAGTGACTTGTTGCACGACATGAATGAACCATTGGATTGGAAAATAACTAAATAAATAAAACTGCATGAGACGACGTACGTACCGAGTATGTGACTGCGGTGATGGGGCGGCCGAGCGCGGTGGAGAGGAAGATGGGGTCGAGCAGCGTGCGGTGGGAGCAGATGAACAGCACGCCGGTCTGCCCGGTCTCGCGGCTGGCCGGCGGGGGCGGGTTCCCCTTGATGGTGACGCGGACGCCGAGCGCGCGGAACGCGTGGTACACCAGGCGCATGGGCAGCAGCGAGCCGGCCGCGATGCGGAGGCACGCGAGCAGGAACCCGATGGGGATCCACAGCACGGTGAGGAGAGCCAGCGCGGGCGACGGCTTCTGCACGAGCCGCCCGTCGTGGAACACCACCGGCCTCGGCAACTCCTCCCGCGGCACGGGCTTCCGCCGCGGCGCCGCCGGCACCACGTACCCCTCCTTGCACAACTTCATGAACGGGTAGTCCGTCTTCCGGTCGCCGAGCCCGACCTCCGGGGCCACGCCGCCGAACGCTTCCCGGAGCGCGTCGGCCTTCTTGTCCCCCACGAGCACGCCGGGCGAGCGAACCAGCCCCGTGGCGCGGCCGCGCCACGTCACCAGCTCCGTGCCGAGGACCGTATCCGCGCCGATGTAGTCCTTGAGGAAGGCCTCCACCATGATCCGCGGATTCGCGGTGAGCACGTAGCGGCGGCCGCAGGCGGAGAACACGCGCCACGACTCCGGGTGGAGGTCGGCGCAGTAGAACTTGGGCAGCACGGCGCGCGCCACGGCCTCTATGTCCACCACCCGCGCGCCGGCCATGGACGCGAAGATGAGCACCTGGATGCCCGCCGCCTCGGAGACGAAGTAGTAGAGCAGGCCGGCGAGGGGGCCAGCGCGATGAGCAGCAGCAGGCGCAGCACGCCGCCGGTCTCGAACGCCATGTGCGCGAAGTAGGGGAACGAGCTGCGGCCGCACAGCAGCGTGCCGTCCAGGTCCGCGACCACCGTGTCGCCGCTTCGGTCGGTGGACGAGCACTTCTCGACGGCCGGGAACGGCGAGGTGGCCATCACCGAGGTTTCCCCGGCCATGTTCCAAGTCCCTCGGAGCTTGCAGCTGGCTAGTAGGCACGTGCGCACCAACGTTGTGTTCCGCTACACAACTTCTTGGGCGTTCTGCATGCGAGTTCGGAGGATTTCCTTGGCGGCTTATATAGAAGCGACGGAACTAGGAAACGGAACGTAAAAAACAATTGGCCGCGCCGTGCACAGAAGAAACCGAGGAAAGGGACCCAAGGAAAGTGTTAAAAAACAAGCATAGTAGGCCGACGGGAATTTGTAAAAGTTCGCAGTGATCCAAGGAACATTTCTTAGGAACCACCGGTGCGGGGTTGTTTTTTGCGGGCGCGCAGCTTTGGCAGGGCCGCCAGTAAAGCGAAGTCGGAGAAAAGAAACATAAGTTTGTGAGAATTACATGGAGTGAAATTTTTTTCTCTTGGGTGAAGGCGACATGCGGTTTGTTTTGGACCTTATTTTCGTTTATTACCGTCATCAAGTGACGGTAATGGTAAAGTACTACTGCTGTGGTAGTCGTCAGTCGCCTTGGCGCATGTTTAAACATTTACATCAGAACATCAATTGCTTCTTTTTTTAAAATAAAATTAATTAATTGAACTATTTCCGTTTCCAGAATAAAATGGAAATCGGCCTAACTGACAACCCGTATCCGGATCTCCCTCCCTAAAAAAATTAAACGCGTATACGTATATAACAATGGATAATTTTTCTCATAAAGCTTAATGAGTACCGTCATCGTCGTGCTATATACTACAAGAGTAATTCATGGTCTATTTTGTCAAAATCATCATCAGCAACCAGTGGCAAAGCTGGATTTAGCATGACGGTGGTGCCGCGTTTATAGGCTTTTGGTTAAAACTAATGTGTACATGGTCAATATCTGTCCCATTAGCCTTAGAATTTGAAGTTGCCCTGATGCCACTACCTAACTTCGTCAGTGTCAGCAACCCAAATGCTGCAAACCAGCAACTCTAGCTGACTTGACTTGAGCTCTAGAATGATCCTCCCATCCTATAGCTCGGTGATACTAAAGCATGTAGCATTGACTTTTCACTCTCGATTGTACATGTTTTCCAGGAGACAAACTTGGTAGCTCGTGTATGTGTCATGTGCCAAAGTCGATTCATTTTCCAAATTTGTTGTTGGATGTATGTAACTCTCAACTTCCTATTACACATAGTACGGGAATGTTGCCACCCGATGGATGGTTAACAAAGAGGAGGACTTGGTAGCAAAAAAACTCTTTTAGTGATATATAGGATGTGCCCCTCGACAATGAAAAGTATTGAAATGTATTGGTCAAGACTTTTGAAATTATTTACAGGGACGAGATGTGTATCTGCATGTTCATGGGTTGAAGGTGTGCGTGTGTGCACACAACATTTCAGAAAGAAAAAATATATATTGTGTGATGATTTTATTGCAGAAAATGGAAGAAGAGGATCTTCTGCAAAATAAAGGAGGCATGCTAACGCCTGGCTCGCTGGTGAAAAGAGGGGTTAAGTAACGTTGAGAGCAGAAATTAATAATTTGTCTAGTGTGATGGGGCCTTTCATGTTGCTTTTGTGTGACTTCATATTTCTCGTACTACCCTTTAACCTCATTTTATAGAAGGGGAAGACGTTATCCCGCGAGAGACTTGGCTTGTGGTTGATGTTCAAATGTCGATCGGTTCCTCTTCATATTATACAAGACTCTTATATTTAATTGAAATGAAGGGCGAAACTTGAAGAACATTGGACACATCACTCTGAATATGCCGACACTCCACTCTTCTGGATGATGGAATTTGGTGAAGATTGGTGAAGATGACTACAAAACGTACATTGAGGGATGTCTCTCCTTTTGTAGGTTCTCCAATGAGACGACAAGAAGAAAGGATGTAATGAGATGTTTGTTCTTTACGACACATAGCGGTTCCTTCCATGGTCCTTATTTGCCAATCTTCATGAAAAGCTGCTAATAAAAACTATTAAGGAGGACAGTATCCTCTAATTCTTGCGTAATCCGTTTGAGTTGACTAAGAGTTTTTTGGTTTTTAAGTAATAATAATTTAATTGAAACTTGCTTCAAATTTGGAGTGCCTTTTGGAAAATTGTAAAAGTAGATGCTAGTTAGTGCGCCCAATAAAAACTAGATAAAAGAAAAGCCCTAGCCGCTAGGAGCCCAGTCCTAGCCGCCTCCCCTAGGTTCCCCTCCTCCTCCGGCGATCTCTCCAGTGGCCGGGAGGGGTGGGGATACACCCTCCTCTTAGTCTGGTAGATTAATTAGATTTTGTTAGGTTGAAGGTTTCTCCAGAGATCCCATCGAAGAGAGGTTCGCGATGGTGTAAGAGATCGCCAAGATCGTCGATATGGACTAACGGAGAATGTCATTTCTTGACGGTGGTGGAAAGACGAAGACATCATCATCGATGGAGCATAAGGTACTTTGGTCCTTTCTTTGCCTCGTTGTGGTCCTTCTCAACCACGAATGTGAGCTAGTGAGAGTTAATTTTCGGGTGACATTTATCTACATGTTGGCTGGACTTTGGTTCTTCCATGACGATTCTGGTGAAGGAGACGACGATGGGTTCCTTGACAGGCTTGACCGTGGCAAGTTCATCGTGTATGCGTGTGGAGGTTTAGCAGTTTACTCCACTTTTATAAAAGAGATGGGTATGAGGCTGATAGTGGTAGATGATGCAATGGTCATGTTCGTTCAGATCAGAGTTTATGTCCATGGCATATATGTTTAGGATGCTGAATCTAGATAGTGAAATTTATGGCTTTTCAATATTTCTTATCTCCCATCAATAGAGTTGAAGTAGTTTGGATTGCGTTTGTAGTCATGGGCTGATTTAATATTAATGGAATTTTCTTTCAAAAAGGAGTAGATGCTAGTCAGTCAAAGAATTACCAATGAGAGCATGCCAGTTACCCCATGACCGAGTCATGACACCATATGTTGTTATCACACAAAAAAAATGTGACAACATATGCTGGCCTGGTGCTTAGCGGGGCAAAATGCATTGACAAATAGACCTAACGATCATGTCATAATCGATAGGACTATTTATTTGGCAGGCATGATTAAATAGGTCTGTTGGTTATCACACAACCGTGAACGAATAAGCCAATAGGTTATCCCACGACATATAAGAATTACCTGGATCAAATAAAGCAGTGAGTGATGATGAACAATTAACCAAAGAAATATGGATTGTAACCAATCCATGGAGCTAAATTTCAAAGTCTGAACCAAAGAAAAATGAGTGAAATTCGGATAATCAAAGATACATCTCTCTAGGATCAAATAGATATAACCAAATTCTAGCTCATGTGAGACCTGAGGGTCTTAGCATGATAGAAATATAAATAAAATCTCCTACATTCCATTTTCTACATAAACCAATCCAAGAGAAAAGGCATGTGCCCCCAACTTTATTTTTTCGTTTTCCCTATTATTCAATCGACTGAACTGATGAAAGTGTTCAGTCGAACACGTGTCATGCAGCCATAGGCGGGTGCAAGCGAGCGCGGAGCGGGCGCGGGCGTGACTAACGGGTCTGAAATTTTTTGGTGTGATTTGATTTGATTTGTAGTTTGAAAAACTCATAGGGTTATGTGCCTTTGTATAAGATGCATTCCAAAAATTTATCTTATGTATTTTTGTTTACACTATTTTCTCTTAACGGGTCTGAAAAGTAGGAAATCCGAAACCCGGGTGACTGAAAGTTGTTGTCGACTAAAAAATAGCAACTCCCTTATTTTTTGGCAAAAATACTCGTAGATAATATTTAAACCTCCAATCATTTACAAAATTACCCAACCACAAAGTTGATGAGCACGAGAGAAAACAAAACATTATGGGCTAGTATGGTTGCTATATTGAGCCACTTGCCTAATGAAAAATGATGCTTGATCAGGCATGACTTACTTGCCTGATGAGGCACGAGAAGGTGTCGTTGTTTGGTTGCAAAACTTTGCCTGAGGACGGAAAAGAGAAAATACGGTTTGTCATGTTGAATACTTACACTATTAGAAAGATAAAATCCCTTTTATTGCTTCTTACTAAGAAGGCCTCCAAGAGGAGATCGATAGCCATGGTGAGACGAGACTGAATGGAGCCTTGGTGATCTGTAGATCGACGAGATTTATGCGATCGATTTGTTCATATATCGCACATATATGTGCGCACAGGAAATTATGTAGCTTGAGTTCTGATGAACCGTATGGCTTTCACACCCCTTGATCCAATCTTGGATCCGTCACCTACCAATGACCATTCAAATGCATCTTTCCTTGAACCGTGGCACAATTTGCACTTTCGTTCACTAAATGCATCTTGTTACCACACTCTTTCGCCTTGGTCGTGCCACAACACACTCCTACTTTTCTTTGATTGAGTAATGTGTTAATTGTGGTACTTTCACTTATCCTTGTGAGCCGTGGCAACTTAATAAGATAAGGATTAATGCATGACCCTGTGGGTGAAGAGCACATGCTTGCGCTTGGCAGCTGATTTGATGATGCATGTCCGGTCGCGTTACTGTCAAACACGGTTTAGTTTTGCCAGACAAATAAATCCGATAGAACAAGAGGAAGACCTGGCGTACTGCACATGCTGACCTGCACCTTTCCTTCAAATGAATGCTTTTGTTTCGAATAATGTGTTCTGGTACTCATCCTTGTGATTTTGTTAACCGCTACAGGACTAACAACTAACAACAATTAGGCACAGCCGTGTACCGGTGGGGAAGATATATCTTTTCTTTTCAATTCGACCGCTGGCTTGTTTCTCATTTTCGAGAAGAGTCATGCGTTCCTGCTGTAGAGGAATGCAGTGTGGAGGACGATTAATGCTGTGGGCGTTGGGGAATCTGAACACGTATCTTGAGCCTTTATGTAAACCTTCTCATGTTTGCGGCTTTGACTCTTCCCCCTGAATCAACTTCTTGGTCACCGGCCGGTTGCGGTGGCCAGTGGATATGCCAGAGCGGCCGCATGGTCATCGGCGATTGGCAATCGTGCATGACGCACGAAACTGGCGCCGAGATCCAAAGCGAACATGATTTAAAAAAAACACGAGCGATTGGCCCGGGCTATGTTTCGGCCTGTTACAGTATCCCACGGCCTGGCCCACAATTGTTGTGTCGACACAAGTCGGACTGGGCCAAATCACACATCCTCTCCCCGCCGCTCGCGCTGCCGGAGTTGGATCTGTGGCGGCTATACCTGTCCAAATGGGCCGCCCGGCACGGCCCGGCCCAGGCACGCCAAGGCACGGTCCGTTTCGTTTCGGACCGGCACGGCACGGAATTCATTTCGGGCCGTGCCGTGCCGGCCCACGTGTCAGGCCGTCGGCCCAGGGCACGGCACGAATTACACAGGTCGTGCCGGGCCGACCCGTTAGGCCCGCCGGTCCATTAACGTTTAAATGGAGCAAAAATAGTGGTGAAATATGGAGTTATAGTAGGATTCGAACTTGGGTCTTCTAGTTTCTAGACAAGAGTCTTACCACCAAGTCACTAATAGATTGATGTTTATATAGAAACCATATATATTTTAAATAAGTTCTTTTCGGGCCGTGCCTAAATGGACCATTTTCGTGCTTTACCGGGCCAAGGCCTAAACGGGCCGTGCCCGTGCCGTCCGTCGGACCACCCCGTCGGCCCAAACACGGCACGACACTTCGGGCCGTGCTGGCTCGGCCCGAAATTATTTCGGCCGTGCCGCTGGCCGTGCTTTTTTGCGGGCTTCCGGGCGGCCCAAAAGCACGGCCCAAATGGCCAGCATTAGTGGCGGCATCGCCGTCGTCTTCACCATGGTCTTCATGCCACGGCTGTAGCCTTGCCTTTCCTGCCAGTTGTGCTTCTCGTGGTTAATGTCGCAGCCTGTTCTCTGGAAGCAAGTAGAACAAAGCAAAGTCAGTTTCCCTTGGTGACATTCAGATTCAGGCACTTGCCAACACCAAATTGATCATGGCATTTCACCCAAACTTTGCTCAAATTCTTGACGTCACCTGACCTGAGTAGCCCAAACTTTGCTCAAATGACAAGAGCCTGGGCGTGGTCCGGTGTGAGCGTTGACACATCAAAATACAGCCCGCAGTTTGTGAGTTTCCCCCTTCCCGCTCAAGCCCCAGCCTGATCCCAGGGCCCAGCCAATGTCCGCCCCGCCCCCGACGCCGCCGTCTCCTTCCCCGTCCCGCCTCGTGCCGCAGCTGCTGGTCGCGCTCCTCCAGCGCCGCCGCTTCGACGCCACGCTCCTCCCCTCCCCGACCTTCCGCGGCTTCTCCCCGCACTCCATCGCCGCCGCGCTCGCCGCCATCCCGCGCCTCCTCCTCCCGCGCTCGCCGCGCCGCCTCTGCCCGCAGCAGCCCTTCCCCTCTTCCTCCTCCGCCTCCTCCCCCGCCAACCGCCGCCTCTCCACCGCCCTCACCGTCGCCTTCCTCTCCTGGTCCCACGACCCCGCCGTGCACCCCCGGTGCCTGCCGCTCTCCGAGCCCCCGCTCCGCGCGGCGTCCCTCGCGCTCGTCCGCGCCCGCGCGCTCCCGGCGCTCTTCCGCCTCCTCCGCGCGCACGCCCCGCTCGTCTCCACCGCCGCGCTCACCGACGTCATCCGCGCGCTCGGGGAGGAAGGCCTGCCGCGCCACGCGCTCGCCGCGTTCCACCGCATGCGCCAGTTCCGCTGCTCCCCTGACGCGCAGTGCTACAACACCCTGATCGCCGCGCTGTGCCAGAACGGGCGGTTCAAGGACGCCAGGTTCCTGCTCGACCAGATGGAGCGCCCCGGCGCCCGCTGCGCGCCCGACGCCTACACGTACACGGTCCTCATCTCCTGGTACTGCCGGATCGGAGTGGGGACGGGGTGCCGGAAGGCGGCGAGGCGGAGGATCTACGAGGCCGGCAGGCTGTTCCGGAGGATGGGCGAGAAAGGGCTCCAGCCGGACGTCGTGACCTACAACTGCCTGATCAATGGCCTGTGCAAGACGTACCGCATCGAGCGCGCGCATGAGCTGTTTGATGAAATGCTGAAGAAGGGGTGCGAACCAAACCGGGTGACATACAATTCGTTCGTGAGATACTACAGTGTGGTCAACGAGGTGGGCAAGGCTGTGGATTGGATGAGGCAAATGGTTGCAAGGGGGCATGGGGTCGCTTCATCGAGCACGTACACCCCTGTTATCCACTCCTTGTGCGAGAGCGGTAGGGTTGGCGAGGCGAGGAGGTTCTTGGTTGAGATGGCTGAAAGTGGGCATCTGCCTAGGGACCACACTTACAAGCTCTTGAAGGGTGCAATCGAGGATGCGGGTGAGGAGCCGTTGCCGGCAGAGCTATGTCAATCCATTGAGGACGGCATTAAGGAGAGATATCGACAGGTGATGCGGATCAAACCTATAATGCGGCCAGTCACAAGGTGATCCCCGAGAAAAGTTGAGACTACACACTTGTGCGCCACTTGCCTCATGAGAGAAGCTGATAATTCTGCAAGCAAAGGGGGCACTTGGTTCAGATGTTGAAATGAAGTGTGGCTACTCACTATGTGTAAACCGATGAAGACTGGGAGTACCCTTGTGAGGAGGCTTTGTGAATGAGCCTTGGCAGGCGGTAGGGATGGTACCCCGGAGAAGCACAGGAAGGTGTGAATGATGAAGCACGGGATGGTGGTGTGATTGAAGCCCAACTCTGTTTTCACAAGATAGTATGAAACATATGAAGGTAAATGAACTTGATCTGTAAAGGAGGTAAGTTATGTAAGAAATTCATCATTCTTCATCGCTCATTGAGTAGGGAATAATTGTTATTCTACATGTCATTTGTAAGGAATAATTGACCTGTAGATTCTTTTGGGGACATGTTGTTTGCAGTATGATCTTACATAGAATTTTCCTTTGCTTGTCAGTTCTATCCTCTTTTCCCTACCTCAGTTGTGTTGTGTGTAAAGACTTATTGCATGAATCTTGAGAATGTGCTGTGCCTGTCAGATGCAGGCACGTTTGATTTATCGGAGTGGCTGGTCTGTGACTCAGGAAATTGTAACGTTATCTTTACATTTAACAGTTTTTTAATTTTAGATGAAAATGCCACGTGAGGTCACTAAACTTTCAGTAGACCTTACAAGAGATTTTCTGCATTGCTTCATTGCATACCCGAATTAGCTGCCATAACTCACTTTCCTAACTGTGCTTTTGTTGTTGTCATAAGATGTATTAGAACTTAGTGGGAATGCCCTTGAAAGTAGGGACTTTTAAATATAGATAAAGGGACAAAAATGAAGCAATAAGTATAAAGATCACACAAATCTAGTACTATGATAAAGTCTTTCCTATATAACATGATTTGTAAAGGTGCCATTTCTACAAAAAGAGAACTTCACACATGAGCTCGGAATGCCAATAACAACAGGGACCCCAAAAATTAGTTTCACGCATTGCACACAACTTCCAATCTATGTTTGGCAGAGGATTTTATACTTTTCTGTCAAACTTGATACAAAAAGAGAAACTCAGATCGTCTGCTTTTCTGTTTGTGGCCTTTGATGTACCAAATGGTGGTGTGTTTGCTCTGCTCCTCTGTTTGATTCTTAGGAAATTTTCAGAGAGATGTCTCATCATGGTTTCCATGCTGACGGTGGTGGTGGGGGAGTTGGGAACATAGGAGGAATTGCAGAGAAGATGGTGTTCTTATCAATTGCATATCTTCCAGTATCAATGTCAGCAAGAGAAATCAGTGCTGCAACCAAACCAGCATTTGCTGCAAGAGTTGGTTCTGTGTAATTGTAGTTTGTGCGGATATCCTTGAAACGATCATGCTTGTCAGGGCCAGCGACCATTGCTCCAACGAGGATATTGGGGTTTGCTTTTTTACTCTCCCTCCATTTAAACCCTCCTTTGCATCCATACTTGACACCATTATGAGGTATCGATGCACCTCTGTGATGAGGTCGCTTCGGGTACTTCTTTCCAAAGCCCACAACATAACTCATCTTTTGTGGATTCTTGCCAAGGATGTAATCAAGCTGCAAATTGACGGGATCAAAGTGCCAGTTTTCTTAGAAAGATGGTGCAATAACAGTAAATCAACAAGCAGTAAGAACAGAGCCTTACCTGTGACCTGGCAAACTTGCGGAGGACTTCCGTGGTGTAGAAATTAGGTCCACAGTACCAGCCAGGTGTATCTGCGGACTCAAGATAATCAGCATATAAAGAAGCAAGGAAAGCTGCATTGACAGCATACTGAAGCGGTTGAGGTCCTCCATGGTTAAGTTGTATCAATCCTCCTGTAAAAATATTCCATTGCTTAGCTTTCTTCTGTGGCTATCAAGAAAGAAAATGAGAAACAAATAGAGATGTTACCAACCTTTAGTGAAGTTGAATGAATTAAACATGGGCAAATAAGAGCACATGACATTATCAGTCTGGTTGTGGAATGTCCTTAATATTTCTTCATAAGGGTACCCTGGACTTAGGAAGAGCCTCAACCTGCTGAGAAGAACCTGGAATAAAGTAGAAACTTTGTTAATGCTGGATCAATATCCCTTACCAGTCTGCAATATGTCCCTATTACACTTGAGGAGAATACTCAAGTACATTGCATTATGTTTAATTATCCCAGTAGCTTCTGATGTACTGAGGGGAATGTTTTAGTTTCTACTATGGTTATGCTAAGTATTTTAAATATATTTAGTTCCAAAATACGAAATATGCTAACCTGAGCTCCTGGAAGTTTGTCATCCCAGGTAAAGACTCCATAGTTTGGACTGCCAAACCAGAAAGCTCCAGCATGCTTGGCCATTCCTGGAGCTGTGGCGATTGTAAGGTAGGAATTGTTTCCGGTGGCAAAGTACATCCATGCACCACCCCACACAAACTCATCCCAGTAGCTGGTGGAATTGTAGAATATTGCCTGGTCGGAACCATTGGGGCTGTATCTCCCACGCTGTGTCCTGCCAAATTTGTACAGGGCCTTCGCGCCATGAACAAGCTTGTCAGAGTAGGTCTTGCTGTCCTTGAACACTATGGAGGCTGCAGCCAGGGCGGCGGCCATTTCAGAGGCAAGATCTGAGCAGGAGTGGCACTCAGTGACAGGCCTTTTGTAGTCGATGTCCTCTGGTCTCATCCAGCAGTAGTGGTCATTTGGCATGGAGCCTCCTTTAGAGGTGTCACCTACACCCACCTGCAACAAGAAGTTTCATATGGCATCAGTGAATGCTGTCAGTTCAATCTGGCTGTCTGCTGATGTGTTGCCCAAAGGGCATTGGAAACTTTACCCAATTGGGTGGATCCGATGAATAATTTCTTTGGACATAGTATATCAGCATACCAAGATTACGAACGTCTACTAACCTGTGCGACAATTCGGTCGATTGTGTCGGCAGATGAATTGAAGGTCTTGAGGATATAGTCCGTGCCCCACTTGATCAGCTCCTTGATATGGTCGAGCTCACCGATGGCCTCATACTTTGCTCTGTACTCGATCACACTCCAGCTGAGCATGGTCATGGACCAGGCCATGGGGTAGTTGAACTTGATGGCGTCCCCTGCGTCGTAGTAGCCTCCGACCAAGCTCCTCCTGACGGTGCTGTCCGTGAGGCCATCCTTCATGCAGGAATTGCCCCTCCAGCTGACGCCGTTGTGCTTTGGCAGATGACCGGCTGGCATCCCAGAAAAGACATCGTCAGGCAAGAGAATTTTTGTCGGTGCAAACGTTCTGTTCACCAATTTCGGTGCTTATCCAAATTCATGGTGTTTTAGCCGTCTTTTTCAGATCAGAGTTGGAGATAGTTATGACTTTTCTCCCCTCTCCCACACGTGGATTGTGATCTTGTTGTTGAGTCATAATATATGCAGTAGTATATGTACAGTAGGAAAGTTCAGATTTTAAAGACCAATAAGGCACGCTAAATGAAAGAACGTGGCATGAAACGAGAGCAAGAAATGGCATGGCAGACATCTCTAACTGATTCGTTTCTAAAAAGAGACCATCTCCAACCGCCAGAATTGTGAGCAGGCAAAACCGGATCTGAATTCAGGGAGAGAAGGAACAGTCGAGGAAGGAATCGTGTGGTGGAGCAGAGAAACAAAAAAAAAAAAAAAGGAAAGACATGCACTCACATCTCTGCGCGTTGAAGAACATGAGCGCCTTGTGCACCGCCTGCGTGTACTGGTCGGGCGGCGGCGGCGGCGGCTTCTTGTGCGGCACGAGCTTGACGATCATCATGACGAAGCCGATGAAGAGGCCGACGCCGAGGATGGTGCCGACGGTCCACATGAAGATCTTGCGGTCGACGACGACGCAGCCCAGGTCGACGTACTTCTTCTTCTTCTTGCCCGCCTGGTCGCCGGGGCCGGCGAGCAGCCAGCTCTGCTGCGTCTCGTCCAGCTGCCGCATCAGCGCCGCGCGGTCCAGGTCCCGGCTGCGGTCGTCGTCCGTCGCCGAGTCCGCATTGGAGATCTCCAGCGGCCCGCCCCACGGGTCGCGCCCGAACATCCTGCCGCCGCTCTAATTGCTCACGCCCTACTTTGCTTCTTCTTCCTACGGCGCGCGGCGGCCGCTCCTCGTCCTCTGGCCGCAATGGCGGCAACGCGAGCTCTTCTCTTGGGAGGAGGAGAGGGAGAGGGCGCACGAGTGTGCACGGAGCAGAGCAGGGGACGATGAGGCGTGGGAGTGATGAGTTAAGGAGGTGGCTGTGCGGCACAGGCACAGCGCTGGGGGGCGGTGGCGTGGTGTGGTGCTGCTTGTGTTATGGTGGCGTGCGATGCGGTGGAGGGATCTGGTGGTTGGCGCGTCACCCTCGTCCGTCCGCTTGCCGTCTTTTCGGGTCAGGTCTTGCTCGCGTTGCAGCCCCGCTGCGCTGCGCTACCGCGACGAACTAACCAACGCGCAACGCAGGAGAGGTGCGAGGAGAGCGCGCCGCGGCGAGGTGGTGGCCACTCCACTTCGCCTGTGGGGGCTGCCGCTCCTTGTGCGTGTCCGCGCTGGTGCCGTCCCCACTCGCCGTAAATTCTCTGATTGCTAGTAGTGTACAAAAAAGTGGGAGGCGTACGTGAGCCGCCTCGTGCGGCGGTTGGGTTTACCCGTTTTGTTGTCCTGCTGCTAAGTATAGCATCCAGTTCACCGCCTAATCACACTCTGTTCCATATATAAGTATTTCCGTGGTTGAATTATTAATTTTAGCACCCAGACCATACGAGAATGCCCGCGCCACTGTGGTGGTTACAGATATCTGGGTGTGGTCGTATAAGAAAAAGCTACGGGAGAGGCGGTGTGGGTCTTTGTTATCAACTTTCGTAGATCTGGGTGCGCATAACAGTCGCTTCATTGTATCGTACGCACCTCATCAGGGCTCATCAGGCTGTGGTACGTGACAAGGAAAGATGGCGCCAATAATGCACGAAAGCGACAGCATTAACTCGAGCCCAATCGCTTTGCTTGGCAAACGCAGTTACCGTTGCTCAAAGGGTTCAGCCGTTGAAGCAAGCCGCAAGACATTTCCGGCAGTACAGGACAGCTCATCGGCTGTAATCTCTAATCTAATTCACCCTGTGCGTTGTTGTTTCCGCTTTTCATAGTTTAACCGGGTTGCCCAGAGATAGCGTGGGATTCAGAAATAATAAAAAAGTGCAGGAAGAAGACACAAAGGTAGGAGCATGTGGCGGAGAGGTGATGGGAAAGGTACGTTAGGCTAGGCCCCAGCGGCCTGATGCCGTATGATTGTTCCCTCTTTCTTTTTCTAAGCACACCATCACCCACCATTGCTTACTTTTATTCCCCCCGGCATTCTAACTAGGACACGCATTATCCGCAAGATACATGTATTAAAAATGGGATTCCTATCTAGGGCGCCGATGGGTATCAACTTTGCCGTATCAAGTGGTCATCTAAAAAAGAAAGTGGTCATCTAAAAAATTGCATGCATAGCCACGGCACTTTGCTATAATAATAAGAACCAACACGCTGCTCACTGCAACAGATGCTAGTCGTGTAGTGCCGCCTACTCTTGCTCTTCATGGCCATCATGAATCCATGAATGCGGCCATTGCTGCTGCTATCTCCGGCGGACGTACTACGCATACACAAAACGGTGTAAAGAGAGAGAAAAAAAGGTGATTGCGCTGTGTACGGTGAAAAAATTGGTTGAGACGCGACGCCTCTATTGCTTGCTGCGGCTGGCGGGTAGTTGGCGCGGATGTGATGTGAGGCTGCTGCACGCCTCCTTACCTTAACTGGTGAGGGGTCACCCTCTCACATGGTGGGTTAATTAACTCGCCCCTCCTGTCAGGACGGGGACTAACCAGCGGCAATAAAGAAAACGAAAGGAGAGGAGAGCAATTTACGCGACGAAAAATAAAATAACGAGATCTGGGCGCGCGCTGTCGGTGGACTGCTGTCGGTGGCGGATTCCTTGGACCCCTCGTGTGGCGTCAGAGCGGCACGTGACGTGCCCGATTGGGGGCTCGCATTCAGCGCCTGCCAGTGCCAGTCCCAGTACTGGTCGTTGCTCGGCAGCGTCACCTCACCTGCTGCCGCTGCCGCTCATGGTAAGAAATGTCTCGTCTTGCAACCAGCACGGAACCCCAAACAGATTCGCGTGTTGAGGCACGGGCCGTGTGACTCGCGCCACGTCCAGAGCGAGGGGTCCGCTGCCTACTATTCTGCGCTCGCTCGCTCTTTCGTTTGGGGCCGTCGGTTGGCGAGCGAGCACCCGGTGCGCGTAGGTGGACGACCTAGTACACAATAAGGAAACATGACGCGTCGCCAACTCGCCATGGTAGGGAGACGAGCTCAGGGTGAGAAACTGAGAACAATTCGTTAGCGTAGGGCGGCAGGGATATAGTGTACGGTGTACGGTATAGAATGTGATCGAAGATGACTCCACTCTCGGACGGCTAGCTACATTCAGAAACACATGTTGCATGACTGATGTCCTCGAGCTCCAAGCTCGTACACGTCTCGACGGCTCGACCTAAAATCCGGGGCACACGCACACACTCATTCTGTCTTCCTTGTTACGAAGTAGATCAGCTGGAGTACAAAATCTGAGTCCCAGTTATCCTCTTCACCTTTTTTTTAATCTTTTGAGCATTTCTCCTCCAACCTATAAGTCGTAGGGTAGGATAGCCAATTAGCATAGCCAACCAACACCCGGAGCTCACTCAAAAGATACTGGGGTGAATGCAGCAAAGTCAGCCGAATCAGATACTCATACTCGTTCCAGCTTTTGTGTGAAAAAAAATATCCTAGCAGTTCAATGTTGGTATTGCAGTGAACAATGCTGGTATTGTTGTTGTACTCTATATAGCACTCGTGGGGACACTTGCTGCAACGAAAAACACTAATTAAAATAACACCAACCCTTCCGTGCAACGTAAGGAAGGGTCAGGCGGTTGCTTCAGACCGTTGCACACGCACATGTTCGCATGTCTTTATCCTGTCAACAACGAATATGAAGGTTGAAGCACAAGGCTGTTGTAAACTTACTACCAAACAAGCAAGTGATCGTTTTGTTTATTGGTACCAACGTACAATAATCAGCGAGTACAAATCAGATACATTGAGCACACAAGAGCCTGTAGTTGCAACTAGCTAAAACGAGCATATTGAATACATCAATTTGTACGATTTATATCATCCTGACTGCCCCTGAAGGCTAAAGATAGATTCATAGGAAGTGGTACAAGCCATCGCGTCGGACATTAAAGCAACGTAGTGATGTCTCTGTCGTATGGTGTTGATGAAACGTGGCTTCGGTGCTTGATGCTGATGTTTGAATGCATATGCCATTTTTTCTTCGGAGATCTGCATCTTTCAACCAGAATTAAAGAGATGCAATCTCTTGGTGAACAAGGATGGCCATCTTTCCTACGTGCTCACTTGGTCAGTTATCTATGATACAAAAATTTCAGCAAAACTTGGCCTCGTCCGACTGCAATCTTCCACCATGACTACTGCTGAGTGATGGCAAGACAAGCATTTTGACCCAAGTAAAGATCTGTGAAATGGTTGCCAAGGAATGCATGATGGCGTATCACTGTGGTGAAGATCTAAAATGATCATAAAGACCTAGGTTAGTATTAGTGCAGAGAAGATTCAAAATCTGCAGAAACATAGATTCACACCTTGTGCACAAGCCATTCCTCAATGTTTCACCACTCATCTCAAGATCTTCTCCTTTTTGTGACCATGTTGGCCCATATATTAGCAAGTTGGTCCTACCAAACCTCCTGTCAGCTATCTGCAATTTTCAAGAATATAAGTGAGCAACTGCAACAGCAATAAAGGAAAAGTAAGCACTACATGGCATCAGAATTTAAATGGAGTGCAACAAGAAGACAAGCCTACCTTTACAAGGTCTCCACAGGATTCAGCCATGTCTGTTTTCAGTGGATACTCAACGAGCTAATTAAGTAAACGAAAATTCTAGCCTGAGTCAGGAATGTGCATAAGGAAAATAATTATGTACATAGAAAGAGGAACTCACAATGAAGCAATCTTTTCCAACCAATGGTGACCTTGCAAGTTGATCGAGTAGTGTACTATAGTTGACCTCAAGATATGGTGGTGTTACACTAATATAATCAAAAGAAGGATATTTATCTGAGAGAGATACAAAAGAAAAGAGTCAGGAGAAAATCAGAATAGTACTGGTGTTAGAAGAATCTAAATCATCTTGTCATTTATTATACAAGCATTATATAATGGGAAACCTGATAAAAAATTCCATATCTTGCAGTAAAATAAACCGACTATCAAGAGTCCAATATACAGCCAAACATCCACACATGTCATTTACATCATGTGGCATGTATTATTGTTAGGTAAAAGCAGCAAGATGAGATTTTCAAATTAATTGTTGAGTTCCGCCTAAGGAAGATTAGATACAATTATTCACATCAATTGTTGTTAAATAGACTAGCATCCTAGTGCTTGATTCCTGTAACCAACAATCCTTAGTTATGTTGACCAATGTATCACACTGAGAGTGCTATGAACATCTACTCTAGTAGTTTTTGTACAGCATGCCACTACTATCGCCTTTATGGCTGACTATAGCAGTGTGTATTTCCTGAAAGAAATCCCACCTTTAGATTTTTCAGCCATAGCCAAGAAGTTTTCGACACGGTACATATGTATCTGTGAAACACCAAGAAATCCAGTACACTCGAGATTTGGTTTAAGGACCTCAGAGATAACCCATGGATCCATCTCAACAAAGTGTGCCTAAAATAGAAAAGATAAACAAATGAATAAATGGGCCACAATACTTGACATTCACCTCATTTACCCAATCCAATTACAAAAGTAACCACTTCTTCTCTAAGAAGGTAAGGTTAAGCACTTTTAGCAGCACAATTGAGAAGCCATTTTTCATAATAGATTATAAGCAAGAAAATATTCAATCATGAACATCCAGAATAAGATGTCAATTAAAACACTGGATTAGATGTGCTCCTATGTACAATTAATGAACGTTCGAGAATCTAAACACATGCAAACAACATATTACTAGTGTACTAGTCTACTGGGAACACTTGAGAACTTGTCAGTTGTCATGACTTAAAGAGCAGAGATTCAAGTGTGGCTTTATGGTCACTTGTCATGACTTGAGCAGAGGTTCAAGTGTGGCTTCATAAATGGTTCATCTAACAAAAATAAGGTTGTTCTGGGGTATGTTGCTTCCTTAATTTGTTAACAACAATTAAACATGCGCTATATATGTGATCATTAAACTATAAGTGCCCATTAAGATATCAAAAATGAGGTCACTGAAGACATTTCTGTACCATGCAGACTAGCTATATGTTTGCACGAAATTTCCCTTTGGTGGTGGAATTGTGGTCGAAGGTAAGTTCCTCAAAAAACAGATACTTAAATTACTGAGCGCCTTCAGGGACTACTTCGGTGAAGATATTGTTCGCTGATTCACAAAAAAGCTCTAGAACTTGGTTTTAGAAATCCACATTTGAGAATTTTAAGCTAGAATGTACTGATGTTTGAGCTTGAGTCTAGGAGAACCTCTGAACATCCTCTGCTCATAGCTTCAATTCCAACTGATCCTGTACCACTGTACAAATCTAACCAGCGACCAGGTCTGAGTGAAGCAGGAGAACCACCAGCTGACTGCATAATGTCCAAGACCAAAAAAAAAGGTTTATCAATAAATCAAGAAGGTGAAATTGTACAAGTGACATCGGCAGAATAA
The DNA here is from genome assembly GCA_031894775.1 of Chloris gayana. NCBI lineage: Eukaryota > Viridiplantae > Streptophyta > Magnoliopsida > Poales > Poaceae > Chloris > Chloris gayana. The sequence continues at coordinate 61,264 of JAUNZO010005110.1, read as the reverse complement.
AGAAGTGGGTACTTGTAAAATATCAAAGGCTGCTCCACGAACAACTTCCATCATTGGACGAACATTCCTGTCTTTGGGTGAAAGTAATTTTCGACGGCGAACTTTCCCACCTAATACCTGAGAGAAATAGAAGTTAAAACAGCTCAGTTACAAAAATAGTAGACTCGAGTGTATAAACAACTCGTTCTAAGAAACTAGTACATAAACAACTCAAACAATACCAGGGCATAGGTTTGATTAAAAGAAAATAAATGAACTGTACTATACAAAGCTAGAACTTCAGGACATGTACATGCGTATAATTTGAATCGTGGGACAACAATTCAGATTAATATATGCAACCTTTTACATAATAAACATGGAATGGCCTTTTTCAGAAGTTACATATACATGTTATGATAAAATTGGAAATCAACTGAAGGTGTATGTCTTTGTCCAGAAATTTGCTCCTCCATGCAGCTGGACTCAATCTCACTTCTCAGTAAACAGTTTGCACGGCTTACAGAAGTATCATAATAAGTAGCAGCGGAGGCAGAAACTGTTGAAAAAGGGTGCTGGCTTGCTGAGCCTAATACAAGGAGGCTAGTTCAAGGGTTTTTGTATTTTTAGGGAAACAAGGTTGGTTCTGCTTAAGCTAAATTGAAGTATTTGAGCTAAATTGTTGATCCACTTTTACATACATTTCCTGGGCTGGATGGCGCTGCAGCATACTCAACACAACCCATCCCCAGTAGTGCCAGTAGCCTAAACCCAAAACTGACCCCAACCCCAGATAATAAGGTCCTTGACATATGACCAGAAATCCATTCAGAGTATCAGGTACCTGATCTTTAAATATATCTAATATTTTTAAAAAGAAGGTGGAAGATCATTTCAGATGCAATTAAGGTGCAGAATCGCTAACCAAAGTGTCTATTCTATACCACTTGTATGCAACACAGTACCACACTGAACCACACAGTTGAGGCTGCATTTCGCTCTCTTACATAGTTCATACGGAACACTACACAATAGTATACGACACGAATTGACTACAACGATTCAATTGTGAATTAATGCGATAAATACACCAATCCAAAAGTTTCACAATTGTGATTGACTGATTGGGAGGTACCTCGAAGCAACTGACAACATGCTACAAACTTTAAATCCGCGGGTTCTATCGAATTGTGCAAACCTGAAGCATCTTATGCGTCTCGCGGGGCTCCGCCGCCTTCTTCTGGGCAACAGAAACCTCTGAATCGTCCTCACCTCTCCCCGACCGCCGTCTCCGCCTGTCGCTCCTCCTCCGATTCTGCAAATCCCCACTTCAAATCACACAAATAGTTACGAAAAATCATCGCCACGAGTTACCAATTCACTCCAAACAAACCCTCGAATCATCTTCCACTTCGTCCTCGAAATCGTCGGGGTTGAGCCCGTACTGCTCCAGGATCCGCCGCCGTTCCCTCGCCGCCGCGGCAGCAGCGGCACCCGACTGGGCCGCCGAGACGGCCCTAAGGGGCCGGCGGGCAGGGACCCGGAGAGATATGTGGTTATTAGGGTTTGCGGCGGGGAGAGGCGTGAGGAAAGGGGAGGCGGCTACAGTAGCGGACGCCATTGGCGCCAGGCCGAGTGTTACGAGTTCGGAAGCGGCCGTTCCTTCCCGGCTGGCTAGGGGATAACGGTGGGTTTGCTCTATCCACCAATGGAATATCGTGTGCCGTCCGATGCGACCGTGGACGGTCCTGATGGAGAAAGCTGCGGGCATGAATGACAATGGGCCATATGTAGTGAGAACATTCCAATCCCGCCGATCTCCGGTAACCGTTTGCCATACGTTTCCTTTCTTTTTGGAACGATAAAAAAGAAAGAAAAGGAAGAAATTTCTCATAGCCGTTGCTCTGGATCCGTGATCTCCTCCCCGGCCACCGCCTCCCAACGGCTCTTTCCCCTCCCCGCTCCACGTTGACCACTGCGAGTTTAAAACCTTCCTCCCTTCCTCTCGCCTCTCTCCCCAACGCAAACCGCCTCATCTTCCCCCAATTCCATTCCACTTCTGCCAAACCCTAACCGCAGAGAGAGAGAAGAGGCAAGGGCGATCCAGAGATCGGCGCCATGAACGACCTCATGACCAAGTCCTTCATGAGCTACGTCGACCTGAAGAAGGCGGCGATGAAGGATCTGGAGGCGGGGGCGACGGGATCGAGCTTCCGGAGGGTGCGGCGGGCGGCGTCACAGACGAGCGCCTCCAGGGCTTCTTACAGGAGGCGGAGGCGGTGAAGGCGGAGATGGCGGCGATCCGCGACGCCCTGGACCGCCTCCACGCCGCCAACGAGGAGGGCAAGTCGCTGTACCAGCCCGACGCCCTGCGCGCGCACCGCAGCCGCGTCAACGCCGACATCGTCGCCACGCTCCGCCGCGCCCGCGACATCCGCGCCAGGCTCGAGTCCTTGGACCGCGCTAACGCCGCGCAGCGCAGGCTCTCCGCGGGCTGCCGCAAGGGCACGCCGCTCGATCGCACCCGAACCTCCGTCACGGCGGCGCTCCGGAAGAAGCTCAAGGATCTGATGCTCGATTTCCAGGCGCTGCGGCAGCGCATGATGTCCGAGTACAAGGAGACCGTCGAGCGCCGCTACTACACTCTCACGGGGGAGGTCCCCGAAGAGGAGGTGATCGAGCGCATCATCTCCGACGGGCGCGGCGAGGAGCTCATGAGCACCGCCGTCGCGGAGCATGGCAAGGGCGCCGTGTTGGCGGCGCTGCACGAGATCCAGGACCGCCACGACGCCGCGCGCGAGGTGGAGCGCAGCCTCCTCGAGCTCCACCAGGTGTTCCTGGACATGGCCGTCATGGTGGAGATGCAGGGGAGAAGCTTGACGACATCGAGAGCCACGTCGCCAACGCCTCTCACTATGTGCAGGGCGCCAACAAGGAGCTGGGCAAGGCCAAGGTGTACCATCGCAGCACCCGCAGGTGCCTCTGCATCGGCATCATCATCCTGCTTCTCCTCGTCCTGTTCATCATCGTCCCCATCGTCGCCACCGGCTTCAAGAAGTCGTGAGGAACATTTGTGAATTGTGATGATGAGGGGTCAATTCGATTGATTCGTTGGGTATGTGGGGTTGGGCTTAAGTGATCGGACACTCTGCGTTTGTGTCTCATGTTGTTTATTTCGTATTCCTTAGTTGCAGCCTGAATGTTTCTTATCAATCAGGGCTCACCTGATGAAAATACCGTTAATTGCAGTTTCTATTCAGTCCAATGATCCTGTGCATGGTATGAGATTTGGCGGACCAGTGAAAGTTTGGCACATCAAATATTAGAATTTTACAAGTTGGGTGGTGATGATGATGATGATGATGGACCGGTCTCAATGTCTTTTGTCTGAACTGTGGACCAGTGAAAATTGAGAATGTGCTGAGTATGTGTTCCTGTGTACAACGAACCCGGATCACCCCATGAATCTGTGAAAGTCTTTAATCAATTTTGAGGAGATTGAGTTGTTGTGTAATACAGTACAGTAGCTAAAATGTAAGTCATATTTGTGCATGGTGCCCTCGTGTAAAGCAGCGAAGCCCTTTTAATCTGAAAACTTCGAGCATTGGTAGATCTAGAAAAATCTGGAATCAAAAGTTATATTTGATATAGTGCTATGCTTCTTCGGTGTGGCCCCGTTTTGGCTCCTCAGTGCCTCACTGCCTGGTCCTTCGCAATGAGAACAGGCCCCGTTTTGGCATTTCAAGTTGTAACTTGTACGGCTCGGACAATAACCTGACTGAACACCGGTTTTATCCACTTATTCTGCTCTGATAGTTCCACCTCATCTGTTCTCTCCCCTCACAGTGGATATTTCTGTATCGATCAGCGCTCACCTGATGAAGATACCATTAATTTCAATTCTTATCCAGTGACCCTGTGCATGATATGAAATTTGGCGGACCAGTGAAATTTTAGCAGATAAATATTAGGATCTATAACTTGTGTAATGACTATATGAATGGAATGGCCTCAATTTTGTTTGCATGTGTTTGTCTGACTATGACCAGTGAAAATTGAGCATGTGTTGAGTTTGTGTTACTGCATAGGAGGTTACCCGGATCCCTTGAGGAGGTAGCTATTGCATCTGGCAAACTAAGCATCGATCAGGGCTCACCTGATCATACCATTAGTTACATTCATTCTGATGGGGCAGTGAAACTTTGGCATATGATTACAGATGGTAAGTTTTGTTTGCCTATGTTAATTGGATGAAAAACTATAATCATCAGAGTTATGAAGCCAACCTTAATAAATGATTAATGTAGATTTGGGAAACTTTGTAAATCAAATGCTACATTTTTTTACGGACAGTGGTTGTTGTGCCGAGGGGCTAAACTGTTTCAGATATGAAATGTTAAACCAGTTACGGTACAGAGGATTGTTGTTGTGGTACTTAACTCTTGAAGAGCTCCGTCCTGATGCTATGAACTCCTGTCTTGAGCCTTCATGGCCCATGACACCGTTTTGAATAATTCATTTTTATCTGTGAACAACCTCCTTCTCTACGCTGATTCTATTTTTATCTGTGAACAAATAATCTCACGTTGAGATACTCTGCAGGCGAAAAGATATGATCTTCACAATTTACACTATATTCGTCTAGGTAGTCTTGGTCTGCCTAAGTGCCGCCAGTTATCGTACTAGCTGACCCATTTCAGCACTTCTTAGTAGGGGTGAAATCGGCACGAAAATGGACAGATAGTGCTCCATCCATATCCTATTTCCTATTTCTTATCGGAATCGGACACAGATAATTTCATTCAATTTGATATTATTCAAATTTGTTTAAACTCCTCTAAAGTTATCTGAATAATCTGATCACATTGCCAAACAGCCATATGCAAAGTGTAATCTAGCAACTATAATTCAAATCATATGATCTTGAGAGAAAACAAACAGGACCTAAATTGGCAGTTCTTCTCCACCATGCAAATACCAGTACTAACAAATCTCCCAGTTTTATGAATACAAGTTTAGCTCACATTTATCTTTAGTTTCAGGAAAGTAGGAGCATGCCACCACCGAGTAACTTGCATCTCAATAGCTAGGAAAAACATCTCATATGTATGACCAATTGACAAGGGGAATGAATAGCTTTCGCATGTGACTTTCAGGTTTATAGATCAAGCAGATCTTCCGGAGAAACGAACTATGCCCCATCCAAGAAAACATGCGTCATACTCATTACCAGATGTATTCAGTCCGTTGCAACATCAATACAGTAAAAGGAACAAAGAATCAGTCTACAGTAAAAAGCATACAGCAAAACGCTTGTCAGGTGTTGATATAACTAGTACACATATGACATATATACAATACATGATGGGCACTTTTAGACTGAGATAAACTTAGTTGTGATGTAGCAGTTGCTTTCTCAAGGAGCCATCAGAATTTTCCTCAACTCACGGCTGCTGTCCTGGATGCACCCTATACCAGCCAGTGAGTTAATCCACACATCATCTGTCCGCACTGGTTCTTCGTCATCATTCCTATGCCAAGTCCAGTGGGCATGGGTGGAGTTCATGATCTTTAGCTCACCATGCCCAAAGCTCGCTTCCCTGAAGACTGACCAAGCTGGTTTTGGATTATGATACCTGAAGATGCCAAGAAGCAAGAAGTTAAGTGATAATTGAAGGATTTTCACTTTACCGGGCTGGAAAAGTGACACCATCATGTCTCAGGGCAAACTTCAGAGGCATGTGTATGTATATAGTAGAGTGGTACCTGCGGGCCAATCCTTCACGGTTTCCACCATCACCAATAGTTACGTGAACAGCCCCGCAAGGATCAATTCTGCCATTGTACACTCGCTCCTGCACAGTGAATAATTGTATGGAATTTTCATTCAGATGGACTAAATGGTTAGATGCTCAAATTTGAATAATTTAGCAAGGATATACAGGGAGTCATACCGCACGTTCATAAGCGTGCACATGACCTGCTATTATCATGTCCACATGAGCTGTGTAGAGCAAAGGCTCCATTGCAGCCATCATACTGTCACCTTCACCCTGATGAGCCCAATTGCTATTGTACCATGGCACATGCAACAATACAATGAGCCATGGCGTCCTTTTTCTATCAACCTTAGCAAGATCAGCCTGAAAAGGCAGATAAGTCAATTCAAAAAGAAAAAATAAATCTGATCTACCACGAGCACAAATGATTGGAGTTCCTAAATTCATGTAATGGTCCTTCAGAAAAAAATAAGTTTAAACTACTAATTTCAGTTTGAGATGAGTGTGATACTAGGTACAATTTTCAATCACTAGTTTATTTTACCACTTTCTGAAAACTTTAGTCCTAAACTTTTATGTTCATTAAGTGGAAGAAGTCACTTGTCCCTTCTGATTCCACGATTCCACACATGTAATGCAGTATGATATTTCTTAAGACAAGACATACCTTGAGCCAAGCATACTGATCAGAGTTTTCATCATAATCCGTGTACGAACCTAGCATTATAATGTGTGCTCCAGCAACTTCAAAAGAGTAGTACAAATTTGATGTGGATCCACTCTCCTCATAAGGCATTTTCCATCGTGCATTGTATGACTGAAATCCTGACTCAAAAAATGGAATGTGCTCCTTTTCATGGTTGCCTTCTGTGACCATCCAGGGACGGGTGCTGGCGAGTGGCTCTACCAACTTACCAAAGGAATCCCACAAGTGTTGCATATAATCAGCATAAGAGAGATCACCAGGGAGTAAAAGCATATCATGTTCACACTGCTTGATGTGATTTAGGGTAGATGTTGTCCAACTAGTCTGCCCAAGATCACCAACAACAGCCAATGACAGCGGAAATTGAGAGGGAGGTGTCTTGAATTGAAACTCTGGGCCTTGACCTCCACATTGGTAGTAATAAACTGTGTTGTCCTCAAGAGGTCCAATAACAACATGATGGATCTTTCCTGAGCTATACAATAAGTAGCTATAAGACGTACTCTCTCCTTGAGATGTGGATGTGTATGTACCAGCTTTAGTTCCGTAGTCCACAACAGAGGGTACGGAGTTATCATTGGTAATCCATGTTATTCTCATGTGCTTTTCTCCAGCCAAGGATATGTGAACCTGGAAAGTATGTCATTACATTAGTCATTTGTGACAATGTTCATGAGCAAATACTATGAACATTTGAAAGAAAAATTCCCTAAAAAAACACTTGAAAGAAAGGCAGAAACAGGTCATGTCTTCGTAAAAATTAAGTGCTGAGTTGAAGAAAGCTCTGCTAGAAGTAAATTTAGCTTTCAGGATATGGATTAATGCTTTCAATTATTTACTGACATCTGAAGTAGTAACTTTTTAACATGGAGGCAATTCAGCCAAGCTTCCCTACAAGTTATACCCATAATGAAACTGAACCCAGAGGGGGCCTAAGACATCTATATTGAAGAGGAACAGATTATGCACAGATACTAATAATCCCAGTGTACAGATTTGCTTTCTTTTGTACTCAATCGAGTAAACATTGATGTCAATTGACCACATAAAAATTAAAAATTATGTGGGCCCTCATCTTCATAGTATAAAGTAACATTCCACTGTCACCTAAGAAATTATTCAAGTTAGGCAAACAGTGTACTTCAATCACATGTACAACTAAACACCAAATGCTCCTGTAAAAAGGACAAAACAGATTAAATGAACACTAGGATATTCGTAGAGGTGTAATAAAATTGAAGGATATGGTACGGCATAATTCAAAGTCAACTGATCTTGTAAAGTCACAAGTTTTATGCAACTGATCAGGCAGTAGAAACTAAGTTGAAGAATAACACTGAAATATCAGCAATGGATATCAACTTCTTATTCAAGAAGGAAGGCTTGCCTGGCATGGAAAATTCTTTATTAGCTAAGACATGAAAACAAGAAGAAATCCTTATCATTGTGGCTGGATGGTGTAAGGTCACATGATGGAACAAGGAATCAAGATTGAAAACAATAATGAATAATCCAGAATCATCATTTGACTAATCGGGCTAGTTTCTTAGGTTTGCATTAGTATTGTTATACTTGTTTCTTACTAGTACTAAATAAGCGGTGTTTTCCGAAGAAGCCATCTGGGGCAACTACGTAGTTTAGGTACTAGTCAGACTTCTAAATGGTTGACCCGTCTAAAAGATTAACAACCCATCTAAATACCATAAACACTGTAAACAGAACGGGTTTGACAAAGTTTTAGATGCCGTTCAGACTGTCTATAGCCCCATTTAAGCGATAAGAGAGAATCTTTGATGCTTGACTGTTTTAGCACTGTGTTAAACAACTGTCATTTAACTTGCATGTACATAGTTCTAATTCTGAGGACATAAATGGATTCAAATTTATTTCAAGAAAGATCAGTGAAAAAGTATTTAATCTTGCTGGAAAAGTATGCTTGGGACAAAAGGCTATGTTGTTGTTGTAGCAACAAGATATATACGCATATTTGTGTACCGATATGTTATCGAGTCCTAAACCAAAGGAAATCAGGTAGATGAACTCATATAGAATGGAACCTCAAATGGCCTTTCTTACTATTTCCGTTATAAGTGGGATCACAGCCTAAATCCATGTGGATGACAATAACGATTTGCTTGGATTGATAATAAGGCTGTAAGTTAATTCAGTTATTGGCCATCTCAGTACCAACAAGTAGTGAAATATGTAAAGTTCTCGAATATTGAGGATTATTTACTGCTAATTGATAAATACAGTGTGTTGGATCATGTTATATGTAACACATATGGGAAAACCTAACTCACAAAAGCCAAAGACTAGGAATGCTGAACAAGACTAATACAGAAGAGGATAAAAAGAAGATGGATGCATGGGAGCTTAATGCTATTTCGGAATACAGAAACCAAGCTTGATCAAAGTAAATTAGCTCAATCCTATCTGAATTTGACCCAAGTGAAGTCAGTAACGAGCAGTATCAATACAGATGGGCCACAGAAGGCACAAAATTGATTCTCTCACCCAATTAAACTTCACCAAATTAAACATTAGCTAAGAAATCTTCTACGCGATCGGTTGCTCTATGATCAAGAAAGTGCCGTTTCGTGGACCTTTCCCCCTTATAGGCCGAAATCAGTTCTCCTCATCAATCCGAGAAAGGCATGCAACAAATCGGTAGTGCAATCAGCTGCACAGAGGAATCAGCCACCGGAAGTTACCTGCTGCGGATCCGAAGCGGAGGATGAGGCCTTCTTCTTGCTCCAGGGAAAGACGCTGAAAAGTGCCTTGCGGTGGCGCCCGGCCGGCGGCCGGACGTAATCCTCACCAATCACAAGAGCACCGGTAGCTGCGGCGGCGCAGGAGGACACGGCGAGGAGGATCAGGAGTTGCGCCGCCACGGGAGGGCGAGGGCCCCTGCGTGCTACACCTCGGGTCTCCATTTCCTTCAGTGGGAAGCTTTGCAGGGTGGAGAGAACATATCGAGCACGGGTTAGGTATTTTGATTCGTGCTCCATAATTAATTTACACTAAATATATATATAATTGTAACAAAAGTATATATAGATAATTTATGTTATCTTGTATCATCATCATATAAAAGTTTAGGTAAAACAAGTATTTGTACAAACGTAACAAAAAAAAGAGAAATAGGTGTTTAAACGGTAACAGGTTCGTGGGAGCAGCCGAGCAGGGGAGCAGCTGTGATTCGGAGACATCCAAAAATACTATCAGTATATCCCGATCCGTCGGAAACTACAGTTTCGACTGAAAATACGATCAGTATATCTCGTAGCCAATTTCAACTGAAGTTATCCGAAGCTGAAGCCGATCCGGTGAACCGTGCCGATTTCGATCCGTTGCTACTCGGTCGGTCGGTCGGTCGGTCGGTATGCAAGTAGCCGAACTGTATTCACCCTTACTTCTCATATTGTTGTTGTGGTGCTTAAATGATGCTCCCATGCATTATAGTTTCGGACTGCTATGAATTTGTCAATAAACTGGCAGAGGATCAATTTTGCAGGTTCGGACTAGTATGGATTGATCAATAAGCTGCCAGAGGACCGATTTCGTTATTAACTTGCTCTGCCCTGGAGTCACACACCCAGTTCTTTTTATCCTTCTTCACACACCCAGTTTTTGGATTGCTGAATTGGGACCGTAATCGCTGAATGGGCCAGCGTGAATGTCCTCCAGTGCGCCGCTGCGAACATTGCCGGTAGTCGCTCCCTCGGAACCTACGGCAGCTGTTGCGCGACCTGATTTTTGGTGGATTTCGTGTATGGATTTGTTGTGTGAACGAACATGGAGAACTGGTGGACTGGTGGTACAGTGTTAGGCCTCCTTTAGAATGTAGGATAGGAAAAATATAAGAATAGAAAAAATGTAGGAGTTGAGAGTTGGACCATATGAAGACGAAGACGAGGCACTACAGAGCTGCGGAACAACCGAAGTATATTATGCCATGTTATTTAGAGAAAAAGCCAACACTCGAACCGGACGGTAGCTGCGGCTCTGCTTGCTGCGTCTCCGAACAAAATTTGCACTTATCACTTATCAGTGCCAAACACGAGTAAATATTTAGTACAAACTATGCAGTAGGTATAATTATCTAAACTCCCATGTATATTTAGGAGTTTTGAAAAAAAAATCTGAAACTTGGCATATGAGTACATAGCATAGAGAGATACAAGCAAACAAAATTGCAAGTCCAAATATAAAAGATAAAAGATAACAAAATGCAGATGCAACAGAAAGGAAAAGGACAAAATAGTGTATAGTGTTATATTTCTGTCTTTTTGCTCCTGATTTGTTATTTTTGTATCTTTAAAAATACATAGTATTTGAACTTGCAGTTTTGTATGAATACATAGATCTATCCTATGTACTCACATGCCAAGTTTTTGATTTTTTTTTTGTCAATAGTTCTAAATGTATGTTCTAATGGAATTTGTGTAATTGCACCTAGTGCATGGTTTGCATAACACATTTTGCCCAAGAACACCGCGCGGTGCACATGAAAATGTCTTGTTCGTGTACTGGCGTGTGCTCCACCGTTGCCAACAACTGACGTAAACTCTGAAACAAATTCCTTCCGATTCATTGTTGAAAGAAAGAAAGAAAAATATTGCTCTTAATCTCATTACGATTGTTAATTGTCCATGGTGTTTTATTAATGCCTCGTTAATTATGCAGAATATCTAGAAGTAAATCTTAGAAATGCCAAGTTGATATTAGTTGTGACATTTTGACTATAATATTTTGTTTCCCTATTTAATGCAAAATGTGCAACAAATAATCTTAGCTATAAGTTCGAAATTTGAATAGTATTTTTTGTTCATTACACAAAATGGCTTTTTGTATAAAGTGAGAGCAATATCACCTAATGCTATCGAATCAAAACCAAGTATAGCAGTTGAAGATTTAAAAGAGCCACCCTTTTTACATAATTCTTTCCTTTTTCATTAATTGCATAAAGGTTCGTGAGTTAGTGATTGTTTTCATGAAAATGATTTGATTTGCATCTAGAGTATGCTCAATGATATTAAGCTTTTGAAACAATAAGAGTAGGGGAGTTCATTATAGCAGGAATTAGCAAAGTAAAAATAGATAATGTAACATTGTCCAACGTACATTACTATCCAAATATTTGGATTTATTTTCTCACATTATTATTTGGTTATTATTTATGAATATTTGTGTATCAATTGCTAATAGATAGTAGAAATTTTTTTACTAATCTTTGAAAGATTATTTGACTCTTTATATTATTTTATGATTTGAAAATTGTTTATCTTTCATTAGGATTCATGAATACATAGAAACTATAGTTGAAGGTTTACATTGAGAAGGCTATACATTCAAATTGTTTGATCATAAATGCACCATACAATGAAAAAAACTAAGAATATAGTCGGTGTAGCATATATGGACAAGTTCAAGTACAGTGGTGTCAAGTAAATATTGATAAAAAAATTATGAAAAGATCGAGATGGAAATTGAAAATTTTATATTTCACTGTTTTAATTTTTCTTTATAAATCTATAGGAGAAACTAATTAGCTCATTATTCAACCTCTTCCAAAACCATGTATTGCTATGTAATAATATTCTTGAAAATGATATTAATTAAATAATTGTAGCTTTCAATTATAATGTTATCCTTATTTAGAATATGGCAAGTTTCAGAAATATGTATGACAAGGGCATTTCAAAAGTACAAAAGACTATGAAATTTAATTTAGAGATTTCTAAAAAAGTTACAAGGACCAAAAAGTATCTTTTCCTCCAACATTTTAGAACACATGGCAAGTGAGTACTTTTAAATCTATCTATGCCAACTTATTTTCATGGGTTCTAGGATTATTATATACAAATATTTTAGCATTAGGAGTCATTGAGTCCGAGCCAAATGTGTTAACCTTGATGGGTGCTTTTGGAAGTATGAAAATTAGAGAGTATTTTGTGGGATTTGTTGGAGGGATAATTTTAGAGATAATTGTATGAGTGCCTCTACCTTGTACCTCAACTATGAGCTTACCCTCCCCATTTTTTGTAAGACGCCAATGGTTAGACACCAATTTTGTGGGTGTAAGAAAAAGTTCAACTCCAGGTGGAGTATTCATGCCTTTAAATGGATCATGTGGTGGTTGGTAATTTATTTCTGCACTTCATTTTTTGTATTTTTCTATGTTTCTAATGTCCTCGGTATTTTTCTTTTTATTTGCAACGAGTCAACCACTGGTAGTATGGGACCAGGCTTCCACATATGTCCCCGTTCTATGATTCAATCGACAATAAATAACCTAACATGATGTTTGGATAGGGCTTGGGTTGGAGAAATGAGAGGATGGGTTAAGGAAATGAGAGTTGGGAAATTTATTTCCTTTGTTTGGGAACTTGAGTTAGGGAAATGAATGGATTGAGGTTAGGGAAATGAGCCCCTCATTTCCCATGGATCTCATCTCACCGGAAAGGGGTGGGTTGCGGTTGGAAATAGAGATAGGTGATATGTGGGTCCTATGCTATTTCTCTATCCTAGATTAGCTACCAAAACAATGAAAAAGGAAATGAAATATGTATCCCTAACCCCAACCTACCTCTTCATATCTGAAAGTGCATCTAGGCCTCCTAGTGGGTTTTGATGTTTTGATGACAACACGATTAAAGAGCTAATGTAATTTGTTGAGTTATAACAGGAATATGTCTTGTGAAATTATTGTAAACGTTGTTGTATCAAGACATGGATGTATATGGATATTTCACATGTATATTCTTGTATTCCATATGACAAAGAATATGATGAAGATGAAGCCACATGGATGATCAACCATGAAAATATTATACCATGTGTCACATGAAGAGAAATGAAGCTTGGATGATATGTCTCGTATTGGTCATTGAAAGTATCACCATATTCCATATTGGTGATTTAATTCTTAGTATCATATCAATCAAGCAACACATATTACAACGAAAATCAATACAACATGAAGATGAATATCAAGCGTGTGCTAATGGATGATGCAAAGAAATGTGTCAATCTTGATGGTAACTTTGATGAAGGAATAGCAAGGACTTGACTTCGATGGACCATACATTGGAGAAGGGCAAGCAAGAGGCTTGGCGCCGAAGAACCTTTGTTGTGGAAAAGAGCAAGTGGATGTTGAATCCGACGAATCAAAAAGGCCATGGAAGATTGCATATTTCCTAGTGTCAATTATTTATGAATCAAGAAAGAAGAGGTGACATGGATAAAATATGGAGTTTTGTCTATTTGATGATAAAGTCCATGGTCATCAGCTCAAGGTGGATATGCTCAAGTAAAGAATTGTTGTCAACCCTCAAGAAGCAAAATATGAAGAATTTCGACGTATGTCTCTATCACAAGCTCAAGTGGAAGAAAAATAGCTTTTATCTATCTCTTGAGTATAGGAATGCCGTACTATTAAGAGGGATGCAACATGTGTTGAATGACGATGTCAAAATGCTCAAAATCCCGAGAGAGAAACCAATCCGAGTGACCTAAACCCTAAACGAGTGTGTTCGCTAGGTCAAGGAGGTCGGACCGCCCTGTCAAGGAGGTCGGACCGCCTTGAATTGAGTTTTTGGGTTAGTAGGTCAAGGAGGTCGGACACGCCTTGAACTAAGTTTTCCGGGGTCAACTTCGGATTAGTGAGTTTTTGGCCTTAGAAGTGAAGCATAGTTAGTATGAGTGGGTTGAGCAATCAAGTTTGTGGTTTGTGGAGGTTTTCGCGTCAAGTGGTTGGTTGCCTGCCGGTGTAAGGCGGTCGAGCCGCCTCGTCAAGGCGGTCGGACCGCCCGAGCCTCGACAGCTCCAACGGCTAGTTTTTGAAAGAGCCTTTAAATAGCCCTACACCACTCCCTTTGATTGCTGCTGGTTCTTGCCCGACTCTATAGCATTCCAACGGCCATTTGAGCTCTCCCCAACCTCTCTTTGTGAGATCCAAGTGATTTGAGCTAAATCTTTTAGTTGGGTTGAGAGATTTGAGTGTGTGAGCAAAAGTGAGCAAATCCTAAGCCTTGAGCACTTTGGGCTACGTCAAGCAACTCGTGATTCATTTGTTACTCTTGGAGGTGAAGCCTCCTAGACGGCTAGGCGTCGCCCTAGAGCTCCCAAGCTTGTGGTGAGCCTTGGAAAAGTTTGTGAAGGTTGTGATCTTGCCTCCGATGTGGAAAAGATCAAGATAGTGGATTGAGGGAAGTGGTTGAAAGAGACCCGGCTTGAAGCGTGCTAGTGAGCAGCTCAAGCTTCCTCAAACGGAGACGTAGGGATCACGTTGAGGTGATTCCGAACTTCGGTAAACAAACTCGTGTGTCTCCGTCTCCCTTGCTTTTCTTGTTTTCTAGCTTATACTTGTGCTTCCGCTTCGATCTACTTTGGTGTGCTCATTTGTGTGCGGATACTTCGTGTATGTGCTAAGGAAAACCTTTGGAGCATCACCTCAAGTTTTGGTTTGAGCTAGAATTCATTTTGGAGAGCCGACCTGTTTCCGCTCTGTGTAAGGCGGTCCGACCGCCTCGATAAGGAGGTTAGACCGGGTTGAACTAGGGTGCACCCAGCTCTACTCGTGCAAGGAGGTCCGACCGGGTTGACAAGGAGGTCGACCGGGTTGAACTAACTCTGTGCGAAAAAGTTATGTTAATTTCAGGTTTCGCCTATTCACCCCCTCTAGGCGACATCAAGGTCCTTTCAATATCCCACCTCATTCCATTTCCTCAACCCAATTAGCATCCAAACACCATCTAATTGAAACCAATCTTAACATCTAGTTCTGCTCATACGGTTCCATCATGTGTTATACCCCGATGGACTGGATACTCGCATGATGTTCCGCTTAATAGCTCATGACTCATGAGGCCTTGACTATTCAGCTTATTCCTAAACGTTTTATAGCCGAATATTACTAGAAAACATATGATCTTTCACAATTTATACTCCTCAATTTTGTTTCCTTATCCGTAGGACAAGGCACTAGCTGGTTTGTCCTAATTGTCCTAACGACAAGAAAATCGGAATGGAAGAGTTTTGATATAGAGCTATGCTTCTCCGTGTCTCTGTGAATCAGTCCATTGAGCTTAAAACAGTTTGGTATTTCATGTTCAAACTTATGGTTAGACACCAATTTTCCCTATATTATGCCATGATGGCATGAATACCTTTATTTTTAGAGTTTTGTGGCCTTAATACCTGATGTGAAGGCCCATAAAAGATTGGGTCATCGGTGAATCGACAACATGAATTGTAATGAGTTGTTCGAATTGGATAAAATGTGTGGATGGATTTGAACATTTTGGCTAGGCTCTTTGGGCCCGTTTGGAACGACTCTCTACCGAAGCGCTTCCTACCAATGCTAACTTCCTGTCAACTCAACTACGGACAGAGTCGGGTCCATGAGACCCTCGCTGTTTGGTAGTCCGCCTTTCACATAAAGCGTGTCCACGTCCGCCCCTGCTCATACACAAGCCGGCTGCTAATCCACCGTCGGTTCGTCGCCAAATTCTTCCTCCACAATGAGTCTTGGTTCGATTCCTCGTAGAAGAATCTCACTCACCTGTGTACACAACTACTTGAGCCATCTTCCATGCAATTGCATCACTAGAATCATCGAAATATAGGTTTTATGGTCGATGTTTCCTATTTGGTCGGTTCCTCTTGTACCTCCTGCACGGCGAGTGTCGCGGGCAGCGTGAGGAGGGGGTTGGTGGCTAGGGGCGGCGCTCCGGTGACCGGCGCGCACGGCGCAAGAGGTCCACAGCGGAGAGGGGCTTGCGGCCGGTGGCAAACATACGACGCAGGAGGCTGGGGGTCGAGAAGGGAGTGGAATCGGGTGCGTTCGGTGAAAGCACCCCTTGAGGTGGATTCTGCGTTCTAGACAAATGTGAGCATTGAAAGAAATCGTGTCGGTTGGAAGCTGTTATAGAATCAGTGTGTTTGACAACATAATCCGCTTAAATCCGGTGGAAGCTATCCATAAGCTGTTCCAAACGGGGCCTTTGTAACCCCAAGCTTAGCAGGAAGCGACCAGTGTAACGTAAAAGAAAGTGAAAAACATTTTTTTCCTTAGAAAACAATATACCGTGTATGGAATAATGGGAGCATGTGAAGAATGGACACGATGTGCTGCCGGTGTATGCCATAGTGGTGCTACCATGTCTGGATCAGCATGTGAATATGACACGAAGCAGCACTGGATCTGGACGGCAGCCGCAACATCTGCTGGCCGTGTCACTGAACAACATTTGTCCCCGGAGCAGGTGACCATCGATCGAATTGGACACCGCGCATCGCACCAATTCATCACTGGCTCCGCCTCGCACCGGTTAATACATTACTGGCTTCTGCTGCAGTCGTTTTGCCTGTAATGTAAAGTAAAACTCGGCTAGATATTTGTGAGCACCGATTCGCACAGAGACACGACCATCGATAATCTGCAGAACAAAGTCGCAAACTAGCGGCGTACGTGGCCAGTTGCTTCGCCACCCGAGAAGCCAGAATTTGGCTGTTCTTGTCGGAAGGAGAGAGAAGAAGACAGTACTCCATCTGTCCCATTAAAAGTGTCATTTTAGACTTTTAATATTATTTTTTGATCTGTTACATCTTATTTATAAAATTTATGCAAACACTATTTTTTTTCTAACTTAATTTATTATTAGTGATACTTTAATAATAATATATTTATTTTAATATTTTTATAAAATTTTGAATAAGATAAACTGATCAAACATGTAAATTAAAAAATCAAAAACGACACTTTTAATGGGACAGAGGTAGTAACAAAATTCTGAAAAAAAAACGGTCTGAATCACTCGCTAGGAGACGGAGGCCGGGACCAAAAAATCGCAGCCGCGATACGACGCGCTCCTGCGACACGGGCGCCTTCCCCCTTTTTTTTCCCCACCGTCCGCGGCCGACCAAAAACGTGACGACCCGTCGCGGTCGCGGCCGCGGCCGCGGGCCTGACCCGGGTTACGTCGGATAGGAGGCGGCGGCGGTGGCGCGCGGGGATCGTGATCGGGTGAGCGGTGACCACACGGGGATTTCCACGGATGGGGCGTGTGCGGCTGCCGGGGCCGCATCGTGTGCGCGCCAAATTCTCCCGTCCCCCTGACACCCCCGCGCCCGCTCCGCACCAGCTGCTAGCTACCTTATCCCTCCCGCCCCACCCGCTGGCCTCACCTCGGTAGCCAGCTAGTATTACCTCTCCCCTGTCCTTTCTTGCCTCGCCGCCGCAGTCCCCTGCTTCTGTTTGCTTCTCTCGCCCTCGTCCCCTCCTCTGGTTCTGACCGCCTGCTTGTTGCGAGCTCTGCTGCTACACAGGTTAGCATCGCTGTTCATGTGTTTTGATGTTTGGAGGCCTGACGGTAGTTCGTACTGCTGTAATTTAGCTCTTGCTGCTGCTCTTGCCATCTTGTGCTTTGAAGAACTTTGGTGTGAATGAATTTGTTTATGGTTCATGTGGATTTGAAATTGAATTGTGGCCTTTGCTAGCGTTGTTTGGATGTCTACCCTTGTGTAGCTCGAAGCGATTTTCTGATTCCGGAATGCGCTTGTGCAGAGCGATGAACATCTTGAACCAGCCCATCAACCCGGGCGGCCACCCGGTGTTCCCGGCGGCCAAGGAGCCCGGTTTCACGCCGGCGTCGGTGCGCTTCGACGGCCCGAGCACCGCGGCCGCGGGGCGCTCCTCCCCGCGGTGGCAGGCGCAGACGCTGCGCCGGGCCAGCAGCTACGTCGGCGTCGAGCACGACGGCACGGCCCCGCTGCCGCCGTGCAAGCCGCTCACGCTCGACTTCCTGCGGTCGCTCCTGGACCGGGCCGGCGGCGGCGTGGCGGAGGCCGAGGACGGCCCCGCGCCGCCGGGCCCGTCGTCGCCGCCGCCGCAGGTGCTGGCGCTGCGCGTGCTCGTGACCTCCGCCGTGGAGCTGGACGCGCGCCAGACCGAGCTCATCGCGCGCAAGATGCGGCGGATCACGGGGTTCACCAACATCAAGCTCGAGAACGTCGTCGACGCGTCGCTGATCGCCGGGTTCGTCATCTGCTACGGCGCCGACGACTCGCACGTCATCGACCTCAGCGTCAAGGGCAAGCTCGACGCGATCAAGAACCGCGTCGACCTCATCGACCAGACCACCCACGCCCACGGGTAAACGACTCATATGTCCTCCGTCCACGCCACGCACAATTTTCTTCGCGCACTCGCGTCACTGAGCTGAAACGCCCAGCTCTGACATACATATATATTGATCCCCTGATGAACGAACAAGGCCAAAGCGCTACCGCCAACAACAGTTTTCCGATGCAGTGTTGTTGTAAACCGCGAGACACTAGCCAGTTCCCTAGCTTCAGCTGAGCATATGTAAGTTTGCATTTGCTACTCGTTATTGTACATGATCCGATGATCGACGCAGAAATAGCGGCTTCCACAGTGTAATATACTGTTGCCTGTTGTAAAGTTGCACTCCGTATGTGAGGTTCAGGGTTCCTCCTCTGTAGTGTAAGAGCAGAGTCTAATGACATGAAAGAGAGTATTTGCAAGTGAGAACAGTCATATACATAAGCTATATTTGTACTCAGCGTTCTGCGCTTGATTAGATTAGGTAGTAACACGAGTAACATCATGATGTTTCAGTGTGTTTCTTATTCAAGAACATCATCAGTTCGAGATAGCGAAGGCCAGTCTCACAGAACATAACGTCGTCATGAAAGAGGTACAGTGCAATCAGCGATACTTAGGATGGAACCAAAGCATAATCTCAGCTGTGGTGGTGGCCGTGCACGTCGCGGTGCTGCAGGGCTTCGTAGAGGTTCTTGAGAGCCTTGTCGTAGCTCACGAACCCCATGAACCAGAACTCGTGGTTGTCCGTGGTGGCGACCTGGATGTACCTCTCGGACCTGTTGCGCGTGCTGGCGGAAGGGTTCACTGACCTCACCTGGCTCAGCGGAAGCACAACCTGCAAGTCAATTTCGCACACAGATAAGAGTACCGTCTCAGGACACTGTCGCATATAATTGAAGAAAGAAGTTGCAGCAATGCGCACTGATTGATCACCGATCATTGGGGGGATCTTTTTTCCTTTTTTTCGCGAAATATGATCACTGAGTGACCAGTAACCGAACTGAACTGATCAAAGCATTTTTTTTGCCTGAACCGAACACTGAACGAAAGAGTGGTTACTGATCAACTTGCCTTGTAGTACATGCACTCGGGCGGATGGCCGGGCGGGCCCTGGTAGTAGAGCGGGCTGTCGCTGCAGAAGGCGAGGCGCTCCGTGGAGAGGTAGAGCGTGCCGATGACGGGGCCGGACGAGGTGGAGAGGTAGCAGGCGTAGGCCTTGCGGAGCTTCTCCCCGGGCATGGCGCCGAACGTCTGGTGGAACATCCTGTCGTGCCCGCCCTCCGCGTACACCTTGGTCCCCTGCGTCAGCCGCGCCACCGCCGCGTCCGCCATGTTCGGCGCCGTCCGGACTGTCCAGTACAGCAGAGATCGCGCAGGCATCAGTATCCGCTCGCGACGAACCGAGTAGATGCCGAGGATCAGAGAGGATCTGGGGGAACTTACGGTGGTGCCAGATGTTGCCGGTGGTGCCGGCGGCCTTGCGTGTGCCGTCCTCCAGCAGCTTGCCGTACCGCCCCAGCGCCTTCATCATGGCTGCGACGCGGCCAATCACACAAACACATCAACACAACCGCTTGGCGTTGGAGACGTGTGAAAGGGATTGCAAAAGCGGAGCGAGACGCACGTACTCTGGCAGGGGGACGGGGACGCGGCCGCGGGGGTGACGACCACGTAGGGGTTGCCGACGCCGTTGCTCGCCGCGGTCACGGCCACCGCCGTCTCCTGCGGGTGCGGCGCGGCCAACGGCTGGTTGCCTCCGTGCCCCGCTGCGTACGGGTACCCCGGCGCCGGAGCAGCATACGGCGGCGCCGCCATCGATCGGTCGCTGTCGCTGCCTCTGGAACGGAACTGAAGCGTCTGGCTCTGTCAACCGATCAGATAGGCGCGAGCGATCCGCTTCTTCCCCAGATGCTTCCCTCCTTTTGTGCAGCGCGGAATCAGGGGCGTGCACTGCACTACGACGAAGAGGCGAAGGTTCTCGCGCGCGTTTAATTTACTCCAGTACTCCTGCTTGGGGAATGGGGAATGGGGAATGGGGATGAGGAAAGGGAAAGGCAGGCCTGCGCCGCGCGGTTGACGAGGGCGGATGGAGACAACTGGAATATTTCTGGGCCTGACCTCCGCGTACGTCTGCCGCACCGAATCCGCTGGGCGAGCGAGGGCGGTGTGCACCGAATCGCCGGTGCGGCGATCGATGCCACCCCACCGCCGGCGCCTTCGTGGAATCGTGGGCAAGGAAAAGGAGCGGCTCACCGGGCCGTACCGAGAAAGATACGGGCGTCATCTGGTTGTGTTGTCCAACCCAACTGATGAATTTTTTTATTAATAATCGATTTTTTTAATTATTTAATATAAATAACCGTCAAATCTGTAAAATTGTAAAAATAGTCGCTCTGTCGCTCGTTCAATGGACGACAGGTACATATCGCCCAACCAAAAGGCGACAAGTGACATCTGTGCGACCCGTAGTCCAACCGTGGCAGCAACCTATGTTTTTTCCTGCTTGACACTTAAGCCTCTCTAACGCTCGATTAAAAATACTTTGACAGCTCAAAAATTAATTTCGATTTTTTCTTGTGATAGAGTATACACTGGAGCACCCGTTTTAGCTTTGAAAAGTCCCAAATATGATGACAATTTTAAAATAAAAATTACTAAATTAGGATAGTTGTTAAGAAATAATGAATTTTTTCAGTCATGTAAACCTTTTTAAAAAATTATGAAAAAATGATCTAAATTCATTGGATCTATAGTAGTATCAACATCTATTTTTGTTAGGATTAGGTTGTGTTTCAGTAATTGCGAGTTGTTTAAATAGTGTTCAAATTTGAATTTAAATTTAAAGTTTAATTGACCATATTTTGAAAAGTAACTCCTCATAATGTCTTATTTGATAATCATTATTAATATGATAACGCTTAAAGGAGTTACTTTTTGAAATATGGTCAATTAAAGTTGAATTTAAATTCAATTTAAACACTATTTAAACAACTCACAATTACGAAACACAACCTAATCCTAACAAAAATAGATGTTGATACTACTATAGATCCAATGAACTTAGATCATTTTTTCATAATTTTTTAAGAAGGTTTAGATGACTGAAAGAATTCATTATTTCTTAACAACTATCCTAATTTAGTAATTTTTATTTTAAAATTGTCGTCATATTTGGGACTTTTGAAAGCTAAAACGGGTGCTCCAGTGTATACTCTATCACAAGAAAAAATCGAAATTAATTTTTGAGCTGTCAAAGTATTTTTAATCGAGCGTTAGAGAGACTTAAGTGTCAAGGCAGGAAAAAAACGAAAAAAATAGCAATGGAATCCTGTCGCCCAATCAGTGGGCGATAGGTTGCTGTCGCCCACCGGTTGGGCGACGGGTCCCACAGATGCCACTTGTCGCTTTTTGGTTGGGTGATATGTACACTGTCGCCCATTGAACGGCGACAGAGCGACTATTTTTACAATTTTACAGATTTGACGGTTATTTATATTAAATAATTAAAAAAATCGATTATTAATAAAAAAATTCCCCAACCGATGCGGCATCGCGTTCGGCTTAAAATTCGGTGAATCTGACTTGAGGCCATAGACACGGTATCTGGTACGGGCCCAAGTTTAGGTTCTCTCCTAGGCCAATTGAGCCCATTTGGTTGTAGCACACAGCTCGAGCTATCCAAACGGACCATGCCAAATGGGCCGGTCCGAAGTACGGAATTTTTGGTCCGGTCCAAGCATCGCATGGCCCGTTTAATTTCATATCAAGCCGGCTAAATATGGCATAACCCGTTTAATTTCGTATCAGACCGACATGACCCATAATTTTGTGCTTGTGCTTGGCCCGACGGGCGGCACGAGCACTGCCCGTTTATGCTTTGGCCTGGTAAAGCACGAAAATGTTCCATTTAGGCACGATAGATCGTGAAGAGAACTTACGTAGACAAACATCAAACCATCGGTGGTTTGGTGTTAAGTCTGTTGTGTGAGGTCTAGAAGACCCAGGTTTGAATTCCACCTAAACTTCATTTTCACCACTATTTTTCCTCTATTTAAGCGTTAACGGGTCGGCCGGCACGGCCTGCGTAATTCGTGTCGTGTCATGGGTCGATGGCCTGGCACGTGGGTCGGCACGACGCGGCCCAAAATGAATTCCGTGACGTGCCGACCCGAAAAGAAACAAGTCGTGTCGTGGTGTGCCTAGACGTGCCCTGGCGTGTCCCCGTTTGGCCAGCACTACACACAACACACTTAACCCAACGAGAGAAGAAAAAAAATTCTTGGCACCTCGTAACAAGGTTACTCCATCCATTTTTAAATTAACACTGTTGACTTTTTCGTTAGTCGTCCGTCTTATTCAAATATTCAACTAAGTAGAATTATAATTTTTGTTTCAACGTTAGTGATAAAATAAATTATAATAAAATATTTAATAATTCTTAAATATTTGATAAACAAACTATAAGGAAAAGGATACACGGATGTCATTTGTGTGGCCCATCTGATGCGAGACTTCCTATACAAAGATGGAATATGTCTATTTTGCCTCCCTCAATTTTTACCAAAATCGAATTTTTTCCTTCTCCAATTATAAAACTTGGTATTCGACCTCCTCGACTATTGAAACCGTTCGCTTTTCCTCTTTGGATAGTTTCAGATGGTGGTTTTGACATCTTCAACATATGAGACCCACATGTTAGTGACATCGGCATGTGGGAGCCATGTTGATGGTATTTCTTTATCATCGACATGTGGCCCCACATGTTAGTGTCACTAAAACATAGATCTTACATGTTGACTAGGTAATAACCGAACTTTGACAATAGTTAAAAGAGGTAAAATAGACTTCTTCCTACCAAGATGGATCTATGAAAGTCATTAGGTAGATCGGGCCAAAAAGGCCACTTAATAACTTCATGTGACAACCCCGTAGAACCCAGCTGTGCCAAGGCCTATGTCAACATTTTTCAAAAAATTGTGTCAACGTTTTACAAAAAAAGTTGACTTAGTACATATAAAATGTTGGTGCAAAAAAATATTTTGAAATAATCATATTGTATCTTATATTGTATAATTAATTCTAAAGAACATTTAGGTTCAAACGGATTCATGATTTGCAAGAATAATGTTTTTAAAGTTTTGTAACAGTTTCTTTTTCTTTTACCTCCCACTCCACTCCAATTAGAAGTTGAGACATGAACTGATCTATCCAATCACTTTCATAGATCCATTTACATATAGAAAATTCCAACTGATGCAAGCATCGGATTGTGCTTAAAATTCGGTGAATCTTGAGGCCTGTTGAGACACGGTAATTGAGAGAGAGAGAGAGAGAGAGAGAGAGAGAGAGAGAGAGAGAGAGAGAGAGAGAGAGAGAGATCCTTGCCACCCCAAAACAAGGTTATGTTGCTACCGAAGGATAGTTTGGGATAGCTTGGGATAGCTTGAGCTGTTTTAGTTCACACTTAACAGAGCTAAAAAACACAAAGCTATTATGGCTCAATGACTTGTGGATAATACCAGTGAAAATGTGGTTCCATTGTAATAACGCTGAAAGCAACAGAAGACTATTGTGGTCTATGCATGGATTGAAATCCTGGGTTATAGTAGAAAAACTATTTGAGGAAACCAGATCGTCGGACCAGGATTTCGAACTGCTAAAGTATTTAGGTCAGGTGTTTCACAGAATCCCGATTGTCCTTGTCCGAGTCGGGATTCCCATAATCTGTATAAACCCGTTGGATTCCAATTGGGATTTCTATCCATGGGCATGTGGCATATCAAGATTTCTTAGCTCCAAGAGAGCTAAACATGATTGCCAACATAGAAGAGCAGATGCAATTCATATTTTATGAACTAATATTTTAAACCAATAAAATACCAAAGTGTGGTGTTTTCTAAGCATTAGAGCACGTGTTATAAGGTCAGATTAGCCGATGAAATCCTTGGACATATTAGCATCATCCGGCATGGCAAACAAAAAGTATGTGAGACAGAAGCAACCAACTCGCGAAACAATGGTAATAAGCCATGGCTAGTGCGTTGTTTTGGTAGTTAACCACTGCTCCTACTCGAATCCTCCCATGTCACAGCTTGTGCCACACAACGCATGGAAGTATCATGGGGTTTGCTACCGAGCTAGCTTGGCAACACCGATGAATTTGATTTGCCAAACGAAGGCAAAGTATCTAATAGCCATACTTATATTTATATTTAATCAACACCCCTTCTATAATTTATCTTGCAAAATTACTTTATTGATATCCCTATTATAATTATGATATATCAATAAAATCTTAAATTTATTAAATAATGATGGATTTAATGAGACAGTAGGGGCACAAGCCCCCGAGTTTAGTTTATGACCAATAGAGCCTCAATCATTTGTGAGCCCTCACGTTTTTATGGGATCATTATCGTCGGTAGTTTATTTCTCAGCGAGTCGAGTCGTCCACCATCCAACGTCCGATCCTATCGATTAGCATCCGACTACTGTCAAAAGGATCACAAATCGAACAACTATCTTCTCGTTTCTTCTTCATGAGCAACCAAGAATAGCCCGAAGTAGATCAATTGCTTACTGCAGGCTCCTAGAGAATCGGTGTTGGTGACCATCGAAGTTGATTCGCAACAAGATAAATAATACAAATATATAGTTAATTTTGTTTTATTTGTTAGATAATGTAGCAAATGTGTGATTTTGTTCGAACTCCACTTTGTCGAGTGCCAACGTACACATGCACCATGCACGCTCAAACATCGCATGTTCCTTCGTTTTGTAGTTGAGGGGATCGAGAGTCGTCCTCCTTCTACCGTGCTTGCCAAAAGGTCTAAAATTCCCTACTTTTGACAGAATGGAAGAGAGATATGTAGTAGAGGGGAGGTCCTTTCTCCTTGGTCATTGCTTGCCCAGAATGATTCCCACACTCGCCAACATCGATCACAGTTCCATGATAGAGCTATGATCCATCATCGAGTCACACAAGTTGATCGTATTTGGCCTTCACCAACAGATTCATCCCCAATTTCAATATCTAAGGCTCCACAATTCCTTCTATATGTCATAATAATGGGATCAGGATCGTCGACAATTGAGTTCTCAACAGCCCTAATGTCCACCATCAAATCTGACGGGTTCGCATCCGACGGCTCACGGAACAACCTCAAGTCGAACAACTATCTTACAGCTTTCTTCTCGAAACCCTCACCACAAAATTGCAAATACTAAAACAATACTATTATCTAAGAGACAAGGTAATATTGATCACATACTTACACTCTACATCTTGCCACCAATCGATGTTGATACTCACCAACACAGATTTGCAAGGAACTCACCGTAAGAATTTGATCTGCTTCGAGCTATTGTTTGTTGTTCATTGAGAATAAACCGGAAGATGGTTGTTCGACTTGAGGATGTTCTACGAGCCGTCGAATGCAAATCAATCGGATTGGAATGTGGACAGCACGATCTGCTGAGAACTCAACTGCATCGATCTTGATCCCATTCTTATGACACACAAAAGGGATTGTGGAGCCTTAGATGTATAATAAACCACAAGGAAACTTATCCATAATATTATTCAACAACAATCCACATAACCGGTAGTCATCAATTGTTCTATCATATTAAATAACAATCCAAATAATACAAATCACTCATTACCTTCATCCTTTGACTTAGTGTCTGGTGTGTGCAAGTGGGTTAAGTGCTGCTTTTAAGTATGAATCTAAACATATGACAAACTATAGATGAGTATAGTATGCAGTCATCTACCATCAATGTAAGAATTAAGGGGTGACACCTTGCCGCGTTGTTTCTCTCCCTACTGTTAACTACAATAGCAAAAATGCCACATGCATTTACAATTCGGAAATTTAAATTAGAAAAGAAATAAACTTTGGAAATACATAGTCACGTCTTAGGCATACATTCTATTTTATTTTTATTCCGATGCTGAGAAGAAATTAGAATAGAGGAGTTTGTTTACTGGGCAATTGTCTCCGCAACAAAAAAAAAACTAGAATGGAGATGATTTGATCAGTTTTTTTGTGTGAATAAGGTGATTTGATCAGTTGAGTTCTATCTGCATGGCATATAATAACCAAGTGCGAACGTGCGTAGCTTACCTGCTTCTAAAAACATGAGAAAAACGTGCAAAACGTATGAAATTTTATGTTTCTTCTGTTCTTATCCAGAATTGAAGCTGCCTTAAAAATGATTTGGAGTGATCAGCGTAATGTAAACAAAAAAAAATCCGAAGGGCAGCAGCAGGTCCACCGGGACCAGAACCCAACTGCTCGCTCAGCCGCACGTGAGAGTGCCCGTGTCGCACGACGCGGGCGCGCCAGCGTCACGAGCAAAACGCGACCCGCACTCGACCACGCCGGTTCGGGCCCTCGCGGCCCCGCGGCAGCCACCGAATCAAAAACACGGCACGAGGGCGGTTGGTGCGTAAACGGAAAATCGGAAAAGTCCGGTGGCGTATCCGACGTGGCCGTGTCTCGACGCGCCGACGTGTCGGTCCCGTCCGTCGTGGCGCGGGCGAATCCCCTTCCCGCCTCCCGCCCGCTGCGTGCCGGAGCGTGCCGCGGCGCGCGAACCCGCGCCAACCACGTTCCTTTGACCTCCCAGCATACCACACACCAAGACCAGCCAAACAGAACCCTCTGATCGGCCACAGATACGTTCTATGAACGCATCACCGCGGCACGGGATCCCAAAACTTCGTCCACGTAGGACGCCACGCGAGCAGAAAGGCCCGTTCCGAGAAGCAGCAGGCGGTTGCGCGTCGGAAACCTCTTGCTTGCCGGCTCCCCCAATCCGACGCCGTCCCCAACCTATTTGTACGCGGACCACCCGTTCCTCGCCGGCGTAAACGCAACGACGACTCTCTCCGGCCCCTCCTCTTACTCCTGCTGCCGCTGATCACTGCCTACCGAACTCATCACCGCCGCTCCGGCGCCTCAGATCACCCCGCGGACCGATGGCGACGGCGGCGGCGGCGCCTCCACGGTGCGGGGGTACAGCCCGGCGTCGTCATCGTCCGTGGCGCTCTCGCGGGCGCGGACGCCGCCATCCTTCGTGCGCTTCTCCACGCGGCGCGCGCCGTCCGTGCGCCTCCGCGCGGCGGTCGCGGACGCGCCCGGCGGGCTGCAGCTCCAGCGGCGGGAGGTAGGGCTGTTGGGGACCGTGGAAGGAGGAGGAGGAGGCCGATGTGGTTGAGAAGATCGGCGACGAGAAGGTGGAGGGGTGGATGCGGGACTCGATCGCGGAGATCGTGCGCAACATCGGGGAGGCGCCGTTCCTGGTGCACCTGTTCAGCGGCGACGACGGGCTCACGATGCGGCGGGAGCCCGCGGCGCCGGAGAGCTGGCCGGACGTGCGGCGGAGGTGGGGTCCCGGAGGCGGGCAGCGGCGGCCCGACGGGATCATCCTCGTGGAGCAGCTGGCGGCGGACGGGGACGTGGGCGCGGCCTCCGCCGCGGACGCGGCGCGGCAGGTTTGGGGATTGGTGGTGCAGGCGCGCGGGATGGATTGCGCGTCGTGCTACGTGCTCGACACCTGCCGTGTGCGCTCGTCGGCGGGGTTCTGCACGCACTTCTGCCTCGCCAGGGCGCAGTGCTTCGGCGACCCCGTGGAGCTCCAGCTCCGCAACGCATGGCTCAACCGCCTCTCCGGCCGCCGATAGCCGCTACTGATATACTTACTGGCGATAGTATAGCCACCGATGATGACGCCCCCAATGCGTGATGCCTCCGGGGAAGCTTTCGATGGAGATTGGAATTTGGAAGGATGGGGACGAACAGACTACTGATCAAGTCTTCTCGTTCAACTCCGTTTCCTCTGAATTTGAACATTCAGTGTACAGATTAATGATTGTAATTCTTCCTTGCCGATTCAATCAATCAACAAGCAATTGACAAGCCATTGCCCATTGTTATTCAGATTTTTTAACCCAAGACCTTGATGATTTTGTTGATAACATCTATTGCTTCACTTGCCCGGCAAGCGACTCGCATTGATAATTGGTGCGTGCCGTTTTCCTCCTATATTTTACTCCCTTTTTGACTTGTGAGAGACGTAATTGTTCAGCACTAGTAGAAAAATAAATTCAATCGCTTTGCGGCGGCAATGATTTGGGGACGAACGACAGTCGACATACGTCATCAATGGCACCAAGGGTTCCAAAATACTTGTCGGCCCCATTCCTCTCGTCGGGTCTTTTTCTGGCTCCAGCGTTTGCAGCAAGTAGCTGTTATCATCACATCAGCTTCGGCCATGCAACGCAAGTGCGATCCAATCCAGCATCGGCGCCGTCCCAATTTTAGCATTCCGTTTATACACTCTGTTTCAAGCCAGGACATTGAACCAAACAATTAGGCAAAATAGTTCTCTGGTGATAGTTGTATAGTAGATGTCTGAATAGGTTTTATCGCCAGATGTGCCTTGGACCATGCTTGGCTCACGTGCTGCTGCTAGCCTGCTGCCACTGGAGAATTGAGATGCATCCGCTCGTGCATTTGACGGTGTCGTTGCCAGCGCTTGTTGGTGTGCCGGAGACACCAGAAAAAGGCAGCTTGACGCAAGCTGGAACACATTGAATTTTCTGGAGCTTCTTCATGTGTCGGCTAAGATGACGATTAAATTGGAAAGCAATTTGACCATGGATACGACCTATGAACTTTTAGATTAGTAAGGTCAGTCTTAATGAGAGTGTCATAGTAGTGTCATAAGCATTAAATTTCGTTGATATGGCATGAGAGAGAAGAGATGGAGTGACATGGAATGAGAGATGAATGTAATCACCATAACATCTGTACTTGGCATGGTTCTTAAAAATTGTTCTTAATAAGCTGTGTGATGACACTCTCCACTGAGACTCGATCTAACACCAGAATAGGTCAACAAACGGGTGAACCCTGAAGCCATAGAAAACTGACGCAACGGTCCCCCTTTTTTGACTTGTTCTTACCTTAGTGGCGTGATTTTGACAGCATTTAGCCAAATAACTGAATCGTTTGCACGGGAGGGCGATGGTTTTTGGACATAATAATCAGCGAGTTACTAGTACAATACTTGTCGGCGTCATCAGACTGCGAGATTTATTTTTCTGACCCCGGCGTCTTTTTCAGCAAGTGGCGTGTTGTCTATCTGCTTCAGTATGAGCATGGCCCCAGCATTCAAGGTGTATGTTTCTTTTTTTTTGGAGCAGTTCAGGTTCTTGGTGCTGCTTGTCGCTGTGGACTGGAGATTCTAAACGCGTCCATCAGTTGACAATTCAGCGTCAATACTCGTACTAGAACATGCTGAAATTTTTTTGCTCTTCTTCAGATCTCGGGTCAGCCAAGGAAATTCAGCGAGACTCTGCAGTTGTACTGGCTAGGACCACGATCTGCACAAGCGAGAAAACTGCAGAAACGCTGCAACGGCCATGTCAATTCGAGCATTCTCTTCAGTTTCTAAACAATAAACAGCTGGCATCAACAAATTCACAAGAGCAGGCACCACAAACCAAACATCTTTTTGGATACAACGCATGGCGACACGCTTTATTTCAGGTGTTCCCACGGTTTCAGAGGTTTCAGCGCCCAGCGCCAGGCGCAGAGTCACGCGCGCCGACGATATACACACATCGAACAAGTAAAAACACCTTCGCAGTTCAACATCACCGCCCTTGAAAACACAGGCTATTTCGTCATCATCATTAACATCATCATTGTCCCGGGTGTTATTGGAATTCAAAGGGTGCGCATAGCTGTGAGCACAGCTTGCAGACGTCCTAATAGCCCCCTGGATGTAGGCGTTAAGCCGGTTCAGCTCCTCCCTGTGCTCGGAGACCACGGCACGCACAACGTCTCCAATGGAGACCATCCCCAACATCCCTGTTCCGTCGATCACCGGGATGTGTCTGATACGTTTTTCTGCAAACAGGTCAGCATCACAGTTATGATCAATTCCAGCGCCTTCAAGAATTCTAGTGTGGCAAGCGTAAAAGCCGGAGATAGTTACCTGTCATTAGCTGCATTGCTTGGAGGACTCGGGTATCAGGGTTCACCGTGATCAGTTTGTTCTGTCAATATAGTAGTCTTCATCAGTTAAGTTTCTCATCCGAAAATATGATTCCAGGAATCTTGCCAAAAAAAACAAGAACAGGAAGAATACCTCTTCAGTCATGATGTCGCCAACTTTAGTTGACTTGGAAGATCGCCCTTGCACTATGATTTTCCGGAGATAATCTGAAAAGTCAGGTATCAGGTATTAGCCACATGAAGTACAGCGCGGCTCTGGCAACATTTGCTTGTATGCGTGTCATTTTCAATGCTCCCTTTTCTGAATGATATTATCCCGCAGAATTAGTAAAATAATACATTACATAAATTAGGGAAGAAAAACGTTTTGGGTGATGTTGCTTGAAGTTGGCAACCCGAAGATAATCTGCAAGCAATTTTACACTGATCTGTAATGTTACAGAGAGGTTCAGAGTCCAGACAGAGTAAGGACACTGCAACTAACTGTTATCCCTGAGCTCTCCAAGGATGTGAAACTAACTATACCTTGAAATCAATGTAACTTACGCTGTTTCTTAGATAACTGACACTGGACAAGCACACTTTTGACAACATAGAGCAAGGATCGCTCCCGTGTCTTAACACAAATAATGAGACACGTGGAGTACATTATTATGAATAGCACTTGTATACAGTATAAGGGCTCTTGGCCCGAATATATGCGTGTATTTGAACAAATATGCACAGATCCTCTTACACAGATGACCAAATATGCACAAAACCTCTTACACATGACTTAGTTACAAGGGACATTTTAAGAAAATATGAATGAGTAGTAGTGATTAATATTGTGGTTTTAGCGTGACAGTTATTTGAAAACGATCACTTTCCATCAGTCAAAGCTTAAAGGACAATTAGCGATATAGTTCAGTACCTCTCTCGGTAACAATGCCAGCAATTGATTTATCTTGTCCTGGCTTAATCACCACCAGAGCTCCCACATTGTGTTGTGTCATCTGAAGAAAGAGGCCTTTATCATTCAAGGCGTAGAACTAAATGACCCTTTGGTCAGCAAAAGAGAAAGCAATATGATCATCATCAGAAGACACATACCGACTTGACAGCATCATAGACGGTGTCCTCTGTTGTGCAATAGAGCCAAGAACCATCAGCACCCTCCCCTTTAGACTTCAAAACGTCTGCGACGGTGGCAGTTTCAAATCCACGCTCCTCTAGGCTAGCAGTCGAAACTGACATGAAGCGTGAAAAAGCAGCAGGTAGCATAGGTGATCTTGGAGCACTGATGTGCCTCAGAACAGCAGACTTAAGCACACTGCCATGTGATCCAACAGCTTGCATTGCCCGCTGCATTTTCTTCTGTGTCAAATAGAAAAGAAACGATATTGTGAGGTTGGCTAGAGATAAGGATGTTGCCACCCAACGCAAAGAGACAGCTCATAACCAAGCGGCGGTTACAAAAGAAAATTGGAAAGGAAGCAGCAAGGTTATTGGATAGGTGTCTGCATTTCAGCAACAGTGTAACCATTGTGCTATTGTGCATAAAAAAGACAAATCCAACCTCAATCCTACCGGGGACACGACACCAAACGGGGAGCTGATTTTCAAAGTTGTGAGGCAATGAAAACGATGTCCAACTTGTAGTTTTGTACTCTGACCAGTAAAGGATGATGGAAGCACAGACTAAAATCGTTTAATCACTACAACTGAACGGTCCAGCTTGATAAAGAAGTGGTAAAATGGTATATATAGTATCTATAAATCGACATCCATGTTGAAATATTCCTCTTATCCAGCACCAGTATGTTCAGCCTACTCGATGCAAGGTTGCAAGAGTCTTGGCAGGCCCACGAACAGAGGACTTGTGCCGAGCGAGCAGAACAATCAAGAGCATTTATTCATGTCCTATCCTATGTCGCAATCAAATCAATAAGTAATCACCACCACAGAGAACCCAACTGAACCTTGCCCACTCACTCGGCTGCCCAAGTGCCCATGACATCCGATTCAGTTTTATCAGATCACCCTAGATCGGACGATATACCAACAAAACGATCATAAACTGAAAACTAGGTGCGTCAAACCTGTCCTGGTAAAATATTGGGCTCAAGAACTTTTTCTTTCTAACTTGAATGAACAACTGAAAGGAAGGTTCAGCACACCCTTAAAAGAACAAACAGGAGCAACGACGAAAATAAACAATCGATCCAAACGGAAAGGATTTCATACGCTCCCTCATCAGTATGAGAACGAACAGATCGAGAACTGGACGGGCAGGGGACAACAAAAAAGAAATGGAGCTCTTTGATTTACTTGAACGGGTTTTTTTGGTTCTGATTGTGACTATCTTTCGCTTGCCTAACACCTCTCCTTTTCGGCACAAAGCGAAACAGACCAGATCGTGCATAAATCAAGAGAAAGAGCGAGATGACCGTACATGTAGCTTTACCCATCCCCCTTTTGCTCAACCCAAGAACACAAAGTATAACACATTAAACGCCCATAAACAGCACCATCTCAACTCTAGATCGGCCAGTTCCTGGTGCAAGCATGAACCGGCTACCGATCCAGGCAGCTCCACACAAGCAAGGGGGATGAAGCGGGATGCTTTACCTGCTAGGCGAGATCGAGAAGCCGGGCTCCGGCAGGCGGGCAGAAAGGACAGACGAGTTGAGGGGAGTGGAGTGGAGGTCGGAGGGAAGACGAGGACACTTGTTACGCTGCGAGGCGGGGTGAGGTGGTGCCCGGAGCGCTAGTTAATAAAGCGACGTCTCTCTGCTCCGTGGGGTGAAGTCATGTGCCACCCGTTCTTATCCACACGGGCCTGTCTGCTAGTAGCACCTTTTCATTTATTTTATTTTATTTTATTGCGGTGAGACCTTTGGCAGGGGAGATGAATCAGTGACGCTCTTGATCATCAGTTCAGAAATCAGAATCTCTTCCGAACAGGTAGAGGCGCTGCACTTGCTGTTTGCCGGTTTCGGCCATTG
The DNA here is from genome assembly GCA_031894775.1 of Chloris gayana. Taxonomy (NCBI): domain Eukaryota; kingdom Viridiplantae; phylum Streptophyta; class Magnoliopsida; order Poales; family Poaceae; genus Chloris; species Chloris gayana. The sequence goes on along the minus strand of JAUNZO010005110.1, from coordinate 27,647 downwards.
GTCGCTGGACCCTGGCGCGACGAGGAGGCGAGAAGAATGGATGGCCTTTGCTGGGCGTCCGGTCGCTCTCAGTTTGTTGTTGGGAACCGGGTGGCCGTTTTCTTTCTCACGAATTCTTTGCGAGGCTCGCTCATGCGATGTTCATGTTTCCCGATGGTTGGACTCGTAAACGTGACTAGCACTTTGAAACGGTAGTAGACCAACTTGCCCCCTTCTTTCGACGGTTTCTACGGATCGAAATACTGGCAGTGTAGCGCCACCACTAGAGTACTAGTAGTACTAGTCATCAATTATTGCAAGCGCCGGAAGTGTAGTGTAGACGAAGCAACGAAAAGCCACCCTGCCACCCTCCGGAGGGTGGCGAGCGAGCGCCGGGGCTCGACCGGACCGGGTCGCCTTCTCGGTCGCGACATCACGGGCGCACGTAAACAAAAGACGCGTCGCCGTCCAGCCGGGCGCCTCGTCGAGACGGGCGGGGGAGAAGGCCAACGATCGGCCTCGCGTACGCGAGGACTAGACGCGCCTCGCGCACCTCCCGTAGACCCAGCGCCTCCTACTACCCAGGGCTCCGTAGTCCGTACGTTGTAGGCTTGCTGCTGGTGACATGGGGTGTTGTCGTGCTGTCATTGGCCTGGCTATAGGGAGCAGTAGTTCTTGCTCGGTCACTCACACCAAACGTACTAATCATTTTTTTCCTTGATACACTTGCATACACGACAGATGGAATGACACGTTAGTTTTGAACAATTTACCTTGTGTTCCAGAACAAAATAAATTTGTTCTAGAATATCATCTGGAACAATATATTGGAACAAATATGTTTTCTTTCTAGTTTTTTTTTCCGGTGCTCTGAATTGTTTCGGAACAATACATGCCTATTCCAGTTTGTTCTGGAACAACCTATTAAACTATTTCTATTTGTTCTAGAACTTTTTTTTAAAAAAATCGTTCTAGAAACAATTCAGCCTGTGTTTCAGAACAAAATAAATTTTGTTCCAGATCACCTGTTCCGACACAATATAACAGAACAAATATGTTTTCTTTCTAGTTTTTTCCCTGTGCTCCAAATTGATCTCGAACAATACAAGGTGTACTATTAAATTGTTTTTGGAACAAAAATAAAGAAAGTTCCAGAACAAATACAAATAGTTTTATGGTTTGTTTTATAACAAACTGTTTTATTTGTTCGGAACAGGCTCTGTATTGTTCCAGAACAATTCGAGCCCTGAAAAAAACTATGAAGCTTGTTTGTTCCAGTATATTGTTCTAGATGTTGTTCTAGAACAATTTATTTTGTTTTGGAACACAAGGTGAATTGTTTCTGAAATAAAAAATTAAAAAAGTTCCAGAACAAATATGAATAGTTTAATAGGTTGTTCTAGAACAAACTGTTATTTTGTTCTAGAAGAGGCATGTATTGTTCTAGAACAATTTGGAGCACGTGAAAAAAATTAGGAAGAAAACCTGTTAACAGGTGATGTTCTAGAACAAATTTATTTTGTTCTGGAACACAAGGTGAATTGTTTCTGGAACAATTTTTTTAAAGAAGTTCCAGAACAAATGTGAACAGGCATGTATTGTTCCAGATCAATTTGGAGCACAGGGAAAAAAACTAGAAAGAAAACATGTTTGTTCTATTATATTGTGCCGGAACAGGTGGTGTTCTAGAACAAATTTATTTTGTTCTGAAACACAGGCTGAATTGTTTCTAGAACGATTTTTTCTAAAAAAAGTTCCAGAACAAATAGAAATAGTTTAATAGGTTGTTCCAGAACAAACTGGAACATGCATGTATTTCCGAACAATTTCGAAAAAAAAAACTAGGAAGAAAACCTATTTGTTCCAGATGATGTTCTAGAACAAATTTATTTTGTTCTGAAACACAAGGTAAATTGTTCAAAACTAACGTGCCATTCGATCTGTCGTGTATTTTTAGAATCATTTCATGTGCAAGTGTGTCATTCCAGAACAAATAATACAGTTTGTTATAAAACAAACCATAATAGTTTTATATTTGTTCTGAAACTTTTTTATTTTTATTTCAAAAACAATTTAATATTACACCTTATGTTCTGCGTGAACAATCTGTTTCAGAATAATACACATCCGTAGATCACGCTCCGTGAAAAAATCACCTCCGAAGACACCGCGTGGAAAACACGGCCGGAAAACGCGGGTGCTGGCCCAGCAGGGGTGCGCGAGACCCGGTGCTTTCTCGCGCAAGCGAGCCGGATCGCGTCCCGGGGAAGAACCTGGTGGACGAGAACAGCCGAACAGTGATAGCGAGCGTGGTGACGTGTCACCCTGACGCCGACGTTTTACCCTATCCGATCCAGGCTCCAAGCTAACTGTTTCCCCCTGTCGCTGGTGGTGTTGTTGGCTGACGAGTGGCTGACTGCCTGACTGCTGCCGAAAATATCTGGCTGGCCTCTCTTCCCGTTCGATTGGTGTGGGCCGGGGCGGCACGGGTGCTGAGGGATTCCATGCGATTCCCTGCGTTTTCGCTCGCGGCGGATTCCTGCATCTTGCAGTTTCCTTCTGCTCGCGGCGCGACGGAAGCAGTAGTTTGCGTTTCCACTGCTGTAGTAGAATTGAATTGGGGACGACGAGGCCTCTGGTGGATTGCAAGAATGGGGTTCATTGATATTCCGGGTATGCTCAGTTTCCTCCGGCCTCCTCTACTATGGCCCTAGTTTCCTCCACGATGACACGTTCCCAACAGGTACACCGAACCGTGCGTGATGATCCAGGGCCGGAGCGACGCGTTGCACGATGCTGCGCTCGGATCAGTAGACGGCGAGCGGGAGGCGCAGCCCCGTCGGCCGTCGCCTACCTAGTACCTGGTCCGTGCGAAAACCGGTGGGCGCCGAGCTCACGGTTCCGGAAGCGGGAGGTGGACGCCAACGGATGTGCGCACGGTCACCGACCGTGGTGGCGCCGCCCCACAAAGCAATCGACGTGGGCGCGGATCTTTAAGTGGAGTCCTTGTTATTGTTATCTGAACTCGCAGGAGACTCCACATGGCATTCGTACGTATAATTGATGCCCGGGTGTTCCCCCGCTAGCAATTATGCAAAGCGCACTAGTGTATGCGCGACAGAGAAAACAGTCAGTCCTGCAAAACCCAAATTAAAGTATCATGTATTCCCTCTGTTCCTATATCTATTTTTAGAATCACGAGATAAAAATAGTCAAGAGAAAAAATTATATATACTCTTTATTTTACATTATCTTATAAATTCTTCACCCACCTACCAACCCATCATTTTTTGTTCTATTCATAGTAATACTTATATTTTGAAACAAAATTTGAATCCTTATAATGTTTATATAAAGTAATGGAGGAGTATCATTCGACTGTTCGACCATACTTTTATAGCTGAGCAACAGAGAGAAGGCGCAAAAATCAAATGCCTTGTCAGCACGATGAGGCAGCAGCACACAGACTGAATTCGCCGCAGAAGCCAAGCCAACCGAGCACACCGAAACGAGACGCCAGATGCGGGCAATCAGCGCATCAATGACAGCACGTTTTGCCAAGTGTATGCACTTTTTAAGAGACACATTGGATCTGGACAGTACTACTCCATCCATAAATATAAGCATTCGTTGACTCACTCGTTTTATTAAAAAAAATTATGCAAATAAAAAAATAAAAAAATCATACTTAAAATATATCTAAGAATAAAATAAATTATCATAAAATAAATAAATCTTTTTACAAATATTTTGAATAAGACAATTGGTCAAATGAGAAGTCTGAAAGTCAATGTGCTTATATTTCTAGACGGAGGGAGTATTGTCGTGTCCTTTCAGTAGAACGGATGAACTCCATCTGTCGCGTTACCAGCTTATCATTCATCACATACAAACTGCAGCTTTGTTGCCTAGTAACAAGTACTAGTATACCCGTTCTGTTTTTTAGCACAACACGACTATCAACTATGAAATGAGCACCCATGTTGCTAAAATACCAGGGTACCAGGCTCGTATTTTCTTAGTAGAAAAAAGAGAATCATACCACCCGATCGCTAAGCGATCTGCACGCAACATGCGTATGCCTTTTCACTGTCTAGCACCTTTAATTACAAATACATCCCAGCCAAGTCAGTGCAAAACTTGGAACATACTCACCAAAAAACAAGAGGAGATACATTTTTCCTTGAAACAAATTAGAATGCGTTCCCGCCAACAATCAAAACCCCAAGGGATGAGAGTCAAATCATCTTCTAGAAAGTCTTGGTCGCCTTCTGGTGGTACCAAGAGAAGCTCCACTCTCCAAGTACGATCTTTTCTCGTCTTCATCTTCTTCACTAGATTCATCAGATCTCCACCTTGACCCACCTTTGCCAGCTGATGCTTCATTAGCTGAAGATTTTATGCCAAAGCTGCAGGGAATATTAATTAATGTTAACTTTTTCTAACCATTTCATTCACTCACCATATCGTAATGATTCCACCATGATCACTTGATCCAGTTTAAGAAAAACCAGTAGCAGAGTGCAATATGCCAACAAGGAAATCAATACCTGCCGTGGCCATCCAATGGTGGTATTGATGCTAAATTTAATTCTATATTGAGCCAAGTGCATGACACACATCAATTTAGGCAGAGTTCCATGATACTTTTTAACTGTAAATATAATTGTTCACACGTATCCAGTTTCTTAGCATTTGGGTAAAACACACAGATGGAAACCTACCACTGCAGATATCTCAGTGACCTAGTAAAACAGGAAAAAAAAGGGCAAGATCAACCAGTCAACACATTTCAGGTTGAGAATGTATACACACGCCCAAGAGCCGTATCAATTACACAAAATGCATGCCTGGAGTTATATCTTGCCATTCGCTAAGCTAAGTTTTAAATAAGTATGATCAAGAACAACAATAGAATATATTGACAGAGACCATAGTACAAAATACCTGAATATGTTCCCCGTAGTTGGTACTTTAGATTCATGACTATGACCTTCTTGAAAATCAGCATTTCCAGGTACCTTAGAGAGACCATTTTGACTTGTGTTTCCACTTAAGATGAAAGGCTTTCCAGCACGTGGACCAAAGTGAAACTCTCCTTTTCCAACAGATTCTTTTCCTTGGAAAGGAATGGTTCTGCTAACCTCAGCCTTCATCAAACTTGTTTGGTAGTCTTTCATAGGAGTATCACCATAACTCAAATTGAAATACATAGGAAGTAAATTGTGATCAGGTTTAATCCCTTTTTTAAAACCTGACTCTCCTATTGCAGAACTAATTTCTTTAGTTCCCCTTAAAAAAGGACTCTCACCATTTTGGCCCACAGAGGGGAATATACCTCCTGCAGTTGATCTAGTATTGGATGCAGGTGTCCCCTGAGAAATTGCCCTAGATTGAAGAATAGATGGAACCTTTCGGCCAAACTCCAGGCGACTGCTTCTAATCAGGCCACCAGAATCAGTTAATGCATTGATATTTTTCCGGTGGAGGCTTGGATTGTCTTGAAGAACAGGGGTGAAAGATGAGCTCAACTCGATGACAGGATCTTGTGATTTAGCCACAGTACCAACTGGAGAAGATAGTTGAGAAGTACGAGCAAATTGACTATGTTCCCCACTGTTGATGGCTTTCACAATCTCCCTCTGAACCTCCGGAAGCATATCAAGGCATTTAGCCTATATGACACAAAATAGAATAATTTAAGGCATTGCACGGACCAAATGAATCATATCATGGAGCAGATTATTGTGTTGAAGGTACCCATAGCCCATAAAGAGAGAATACAGCTCATTCATATCTGTATTTAATCCATAATGGCTGGAGCAGGAAAATAAAAAGAATTGAAGAACCTCAAATCAAAACTGGTTAATGGGTGCACTATTCCAAAGAGAGACTGTGAATTCTACTAATATAACTTGAGCTTATATGCCAAGAAATGATTAACCCTTGCATAGAGCTTAGAACTTAAAACAGTGGCATGAGCTTAAAATCCTCAAAAAGTGCTAGTTTATTCGGATACAGTTTTGCACACTGTGCCAGAAACTCAAGTCTCTTTTCCTGAAGACTCTCAGCTGGTTCACTTATGCAGCTGGCAACAAGCAGCAAACTTGGATAGGTATTCCATAGTATACTAGCTTTTTTTTTAACTTGAATACAGTAGGAGAAACTCCAACTGTGATTTAGTCTACTAGCATTAGTTATTGTAATATACTCCTCCGTTCTTTTTTTTGTTGACATTGGTTAGTTTAAATTTGAGCTAAATAACATCAACATTATTATAATATTAGCATTAGTTCATTGTAATATGGTAACTACTACTCATGTCGTTATATTTGGAACAGGTCATAAATGCTGTGATACCATTGTGAAAGCATAAGAATGATTATGTTTTCAATTAAGGCCATTTGATTTAACATCTCAGCAGCAAAATTCTATAACTGCTAACTCTTGTTTGTCTCACAACCAAAGCTTTTTCTTTAGCAACTAAAAAAGAAAGCTTTTTCTTTAGGAAAAAAAAGATATTTTTTAATGCACTCTAATGTTGGGTGTCAACCTAGTCTGACGAGCTATGACAAGAAGCAAATTATAAGTAAATGCACTGATAAAACATAACTGAAGGTACATAATGAAGCAGAGCACGAAATAATATAACTTACAATCAAGTGTTCCCTCCATTGAGCAATTGTTTTGATTTTTGATCCAACATCTTCAGTAGCAGTTTCCAATATCCTTTGCTCAAATCTCTGAATACTACGATCAACTTCATATGCCTCCAGATACCGATAGCGCTAAGAGAACAGGCAAACAAAATTTAAAAAAATCTAAGCTGTTTATGTTTCAGTATGTTTGATTGGTGAAAAGGAAGGCTGCTCACAGTGTGTGTGTGGGTGGGGGGGGGGGGGGATGCAACAGGCATTTTCTTTATAGCTCTAAAGATGTGGATTTCTTTAAATTAGAAAAATACAACAGTATGTGGTAATTGTTGTACACGCAAGGATACATCAAATAAGGTATTCCTCTTTAGTATTCTGATCTTTTATCAGACATTAATCATATAGAAGGAATGTCCAAGCTTTATTATACACTAATCGTATAGAAGTATTCTGAACAACAGTTAATCTAGTGTTCATGAAGAGACAAATTCAAGAATATAGAATAGTTACCCGAAGGTAGTAAACAACAAGCAGACTACCACATGGTTCCATGGGCATCTCACGAGCACAATCAAAGAGCGACTTGTGAAGATGCTTCTCTTCATCAGAGTCCCAAGGCAGTTCAATCATTTTATCAACATAACTCCTCTCAATGCAGATATTACAAAACTCAGTTATCATCACCTCAACATGATAAATCCAAGAGCTTCTGACTGCATCCCCAACATGTGACGTATCTGCTGACCTTTGCTCTTTTACTCTAGAGCAGTAGCCCCTATGATACATAAATGCCTCTGTTAGATGGCCATATTCGATTCTTACCCGGACTGCAGTCACTGCCTCATTAAGAGATGCCATGCCATCTTGCTCAACAGTTGCTGCAGCAGAGAAGCGATCACGCCATGTGCACTTTAGCACAACCAGTGCCATCTCAGGTCTGTGACGTTCCAGAAGAACTTGTGCTATCTTTGGATGAGTTTCCTTGCTAGAGATCTTGGGAAGGAGTAAACATGCCTCCTGTATTGAAACGTGCACATAAAAAATGTAATATACCAAGACAAGGTCAAGGAAAAGTAATAATCGAAGACTAAAAGCTCTTAAGTCAACAGGATCACGAATATAGGGCAAAAAGTGACTCCAGAAGGTTTTGGAAACAAAACAGTTTTCCTAAAGCTATGTGTAACACAAACAACAAATACAATACACATGAGTTCAGTTAAGTGCATGTGGTGGCTGAAAAAACAGTTGCAAAACAAGTTACATGAGACACTAGTTAAGCATTATGAAAAAAAAATATTGTAGTAAAATTGTTGAATTGATCCATGATCCAAGCATGTAATCATTTTGAGTTAGGTTGCAACTGTGACTTCAGTGCCGTACATAGGATTCCATCTAATCTGATGTATGATCATGAAGCAAACTATGTTGATCAAAAGGTTCAGAGTTAAAAAAAAAGTGGCTGCAGTGCCGTAAAAGTGGGAAAACAGCCCAAATGTCCAAGTAACAGAAACCTGGATGGCTACATGGATATATTCCAAAACAGCTTTAGGTGAGCTGATCAGCTTAATTAACGGAAAGCAATTTTGCCCTCATCCCACCCCCGACTTTTTGCACACACAGAGGTGTATGGATGGGGTTGGGGAGAGACTACTCTCACCAAATACCGTGATAGGAGGGGGATGCATGTATTTAGTTGTTAAATACTACAAACCCAATCCTCCACAGGTAGTGTTTTAAGACAGAGTTGCAACTATACTAATAATCTAGAATTATCCCATTAAAGAGGCAAAATATGACCTTAGAAACTATAATCTGAACGTTTTGCACAAATCTAAAAACGAAAAGGCAGATAATTCATAAATTGTTATATGTTTATATGCCCACAAGTGATGCGAAAAGAAAGCTGAGAGCAACTATACGATTCACAGCAATTAGAGCTTTACGCAATGTCTGTCCATATTAAATGAATCCAGGATAAACCTTTGTTTATTAAATTTATTATAAAAGTTAAGTAGGGTGCTCCCCTACTGACTTTTGTCAAAAACAAATATTAAATGAGTCCAGCATAAAACAGGTAAGTAGGGGTTACCTCCAAAGCTTGTGAGGAATGATCATCTAGAAGACAAAATGCAAAGCATTCAAACACTGTTCTACTAGGAATGCTGAAGGTATCAGCAAAATCATCTACCAGATACCGCCATTCTGAATCCGGCCTGGACCAATGCCGATCAAATAGATAATACAGAAACTGAAAAAAAATGTCAAGGAAATTTGAGGGTAATAAAATTCTTGTGAGGAGCAATGCATATTTTAGATAATAATCAGAAAACAAAGTTGAAGGATACAATTGCTTGTTTTGCAATCACCATGTCAGATGCACCATGTAGAAAGAGCATGTCAACTGCCTCACGCAAGTTCCTAAACGGGTATCTATTAACATTAAATTGATCGGTTGTGATGGTGGAAGAGAACATAGAGGATGATTGTTCATTCTGCAAGCATGCAATTGCCTCTTCCTTGTTATCCCCATAACCCAGTTCAATCCCAAGGTTTTGTAGTGCCTGCTCAATGAATAGTGTACATTGATTGGCATCATTGTAATCTGCTTCTTCAATGTCAGGCCAGTGTCTTTTATTTGCAGATTCCTTTCTTTCAATCACGTCAGAGCTCCATGATGCAAAATCAGTGTACCGTGAGCAAACATGCTCAAGAAATCTATGCCTGATGCACCAAATCATTGCCTCCAAATGCTGTGGATAATAGGTCTGATGAGTATTTAACCAAGAGAATAATTGTTTAAAACAATGTCTGATTACTTCTTGCATTTCAGTGAGCAGCAAACTATGGAAGATATAAACACAAATAAATACAGATTATTGTGCACAACTGCAGCACAACTCTGACATAGTGACATGTGGAAAGGGGAATGAACAACCATAGGTCATGACTTACATAAAGGAACATTTAAGTTGAAAATTACATATTATAGAGTAAAATAAAGCTAACAATTCAACTAGAAGGGCTGTTGATAGAGCTGCTTTTGACAATTATGTTAGAAGCTAGTAACTTGTATAGTTGTATCACTTGGTACAGACAAATGGTACAGTACTGTTTTACGGCCTTATGCCATAACACGATCGCATTCACAGGCATCAAGAGTGTGAGCAAGCACATGGCTTTGTACAAGAAAAATGCTCTAGGACATATTAGTTAATCACTAAAATGGATTCGACTAATATATCTAGGCCAGACAAGTTGATACTTTCCAGGATCAGGGTGAGTATGAAAGGCAAAAGGAAGATAAAGCCGTTGCTCTAACGTATGTGGCTCTGTGCATTCCATATTTGCATAAACCTAAGTATCCCAAGCATTTTGAAAGAAAATTACCCAAAATACAAGCACAAACCAGGAAACGTAGATTACTCCTGCTCTGGTGAACACATTTGAAGAAATTTCAGTATGCATGGACGTTGCAGTACCTAGACTAGTTCATTATTAAGTTTCTAGCAAGGATAAAAGAAGTCCTAGCATCAGTGCAAGTTAAGAAACAAGACCTGCTTTGCCTTCAATGTGTTCTCAAAGAGTTGATGCAGGTCACTAACATGAGCTGAAACTGATTCGGTGAAAGAAGAGATCATAACTTCAATCACATTGGAAATTCCTGCCAAATGCACTGCAAACTTTTGCAGTTGGGGCAACTTAGACGTCATCTCTTCTAATCCAGATCTATCTAGGACATTGTTAAGATTTTACTTGACAGATGTTAACAGTAATTCACCCTAATATGCATGACCATGCATGCATGAAGGTGACACACTAATAAAAAGATAAAGTATGCAACTGTATATAAAATTGATCAAAAATTGTTGGATACAAATCACGCCAATATCAGAAATGAGTGCATTGACAGCCTTCTTGCACCAGTCCTTGATAACCACTTCATCCAAAAGAAATGCCAGAACAGGATCACTTGACACAGCATTCTCATCCAAACAAACATCAGCGATATCTGATATAGATGTTAGGGAAACAACATAAAAGATTTGTGCTATATAGAAAAGCAAAAGCATATTCCTGAAGAGGATACAATGACAAATCAAGGAAGGCAGATTGTTCTGGAGCGCAACATCAAACAGAGAATGCAACCGCTGAACATCCATGTTAACAGGATCACGAAGGTCTTCCTTTTCTTGAAACCTTTCATCATGCTGCTTAGATATAAGCCCTGCATCCAGGCACTTGTAGTAAAGGCGTAGCCGGACCTTATCTCCATTATCAGGTATTGGAGTTCTGCAAATTGGGCAGACATCACATCTCTGGCTGCATTCAGCACATAGCGAGGCATGGCCACATGAGTTAAGCACATGATGAACATAACGACCACAGCTACTCAAGTCTCTAGTTGCACGGCAGTGCTCGATCCTGGCCTCCTTGCATAGCTCAATGAGATCAATAGAAGCCAGTTGCTCCAAAGCATTCTGCCACAGAGAAGAAAAGAACTTCCTCAGCAGCGAGCACAAGAGTTTACTCCATATAGGGAACTTATTAATTTATAAAGCACCATGGAGCTCAGTTAAAAGACAGACATGTAGAGTAAAAAATAGAACTGAATTTGATATTTCTTAACCACTTACTAACTGCCGCTATGCATCTTACGTTAGTCGATGACCACCATGAGAAATACAAAAGGGAAAATTTAAAAAAAAACGAAATGATATAGCCATGTGGAAAAAAACAGGTGAACCATATGCCACAAAACAGGGGCGGACTAAGCGTTGGGCATGATATTCAGCAGAACACCTTATCCTTCTTCCTTTTGCAAATGATACTCAAAACACAGGTAAGCGCAAGATCTATCTAAAAAAGTGAATATAAGCAAGTTAGGGTTCTTTACCATTGAAATAGAACAGCCTCTCTAATCCAATCGCCAAGTCCGCGGGGAGGTTCGAGTGGGTGCGAGCTGTTCCTCTGTAGAACCAGCGAAGTTTGGCGGCCGCGGTTCTTATTCACTTGTAGTCCACAGCGGATGCCGGACTACGGAGCGGCTGAATCCAGTGGACCTCACTGCGGTGCAGGCGGCGTTTATCGGAGGCTCGGAGTCAGGCTAGTGCGGATTCCGCGATTTTGGGGAAACGTGGGGAGCCCGAAGCGGGAAAAGCGCAGCTCCGGCCTCCGGGGGAAGGGAGGAGGGTGCTTCCGGAGGAAGTCCGGCAGGCCGGCGGCGGCGACGAGGTCGGCGGGGAAGAGAGAGAGAAACCCTACTGCAGTGTCGGAGTAGGCGCTCCGCGGAAAACTCAAACGGTGCTGGGCACTGGGCAGGCTTGGCGAAGAGGGGTAGTTTAGGAAAGAGGTAATGCCATTTTCTTTTGGTAGAAGAAAACAAGGAAAGAATAATTTTACTCCTCCAAAATAATTTATTTTGCCCGTTTTGACGCCCGAACAAAATTTTGAATCTATTTAATTTTCAATTAATTTAAGATGCAATATACCTCTTACAATTTTTTGTAGTCTAGTTTCTTGTTGTGTAAGTTAAAATTTGAAGGTCAAGTTGTGCATAATGAAAACTCACATAAAACTCTATTAGTATGTCAGAATCATTATAATATATTTTGAATATGTTTGTATGTATACGTCATTAATTTCTATCAAACTATGGGGACAGTATCAAAAAATATATGTTATATAATATAATAATCAGTTTATCGCAAATTGTTGTATCGTGTATCAGCCATCATTATGTAAATTTGAAATTCTAATTCAACTTGTATGTCAAGAAACACAAAATAAACCTCAACATGACCATACGGGCACATTGCAACAACTTGAATTGTTTAGAAAAGTAAATTGACCTCATAATTTGTACACATGGTTCAAATAAAAAAATGAATTGTTTGAGGGAAGTAAAGTGGACACTCTTTCCAAGAAAAAAAGAGCACAGATGCAGTAAATGGTGGAAAAGAAATATGCAAAATAATGGATATAGAAATGTACTAACTCAGAGTGTTGTTTTGTTACTAAAACAAATTCCAAATGTAATTAAGTGTCACTGTTATGACTTACGAGCACGTGTGAATGAAGCAATATATTTTGAGACTGATGGCAAAAGTCACCATGCATGTGCATTCTATCGAATCAATGCAAAAGTACTTAGCTGAAAATAAGAAAGCCCATTAGATGGCCAACTTTAAACTTCCACACTAAGATACTAACTAATACAAACATTGTAAAATATGATAAGCATGATTTTCATAAGGTAATCTTTGTTTAGACCTTTACGGCCCCATGGTAACCATGACGTCAAAGTATCATATATCCAATCCAACCAACAATTAGAATGGATAATACAATAATTAGTCCTTGACAAAAGTTCTAACTCGATCACGTTGGTTCCTTCCATCCAAAATCCAACTCATCCTGTCATCCTCGACGTAAAGCCGCCATGCGAGACATCGCGATAGGATGATCGGTGGAGCATGCCACACAGGGTGTCGTGTGCCCTCTAGTTAATGGTGTCGCAATCGTCGCAACTCGTCATCAACATGTGGTGAACCCTAGCCGCTGCCGGTGCGTCAAGGGAACAAATGCCACCTCACACCGATAGGAATCGAAATACTAGTAGCTTACCTAAATTTAGTCTATTTTTCACCTTTACCCTTATGAAACATGAAAATTATATAATTACCAAATTGGTTGATCATACTGTGACATCCCATGTCACGATTAAGGCTAATCCCGTAGTTAGTACCCTAATCACTTCACTAATGAAGTACTAATACTAATTACCCAAAGGAAAAGAAGAAAAGTAAAAAGGAAAAAAGGAAAAACCTACTCCTAAACCCTAGCCTAACCAAAGATGCAAAAATTATAAAAACACTACCCACATATTTTTGCACCACTGGATTGCTCATGTAAAAAGATGAATTTACAGTATTTTTACAAAATTTTTGAACAAAGTTTTGAAAGCCCCAAAAATTCAAATTCAAATCTGAAACACTGCTACTTGTGAATTTTGTACGAATTTTTGGAAGCATTTTTGGAACTTCAAACTTTAAGATGAAAATTAAAGGGAATCATCCTGAACCTTCCCATATTTTTGGTTTTATTTTTGGAGCACCAGAAGTATGAAATTTTGTCAAATTACCGAACCGCAGTTTTGAAATTCGAATTTGGACCTCGAGCTACGGTTGCCCCCTGGGCAATGGCGGCCGGACCGGCGGTCCGGCCAGCTTGGCCGCCGCCCGGGCACGCGCCTGACCCGTCCCATCCGCAGCACCTCCCGGAGCATCTCCCCAACCGTTTCGGTACCCGCCGGCCAACAGTAGAACGCCGGAGTAAATTCTCCCCGCTCGGCCGCCGCTCACCGTCCGGCCGCGCTCCCCTCAAATGCGCCGCAGAGGCCCGGCCCCTCCTCCCATCACCTCAAATCATTGCACCCACTCCCTCTGCTCCTCACCACACCACCCGCTCGCCCTCCCTTCGCCCGTAGCTCGCGCACGGCCGGAAATCGCCGCCGCCGTCCGTCCCGAGCGCCATGGCCGTCTCCGCGTCGCGCGCCGCCTAGGTGAGCTGCGCTCCCCGTTCTTCTTCGCCAAAACGCGCGCAAGAGCCTCACCTTCCTCCCTCCTGACCAGCTCCCCTCCCCTCTGCAGACAATCGCCGGCATTTCGGAAAAAACCGACCGCCACCGCCGCCGGCCTCGAGCACTTCCCCGACGAGCTCGCATCTCCGGCCGCCCCTGCTCCAGTCGACCCCACGCCGCCCTCCTCCGTGAGCAGGTGAAGCTTCCCGGCCAACCATCTCCCTCTCCCTCCGCCTGAGCTGGACGCGCGCCGTCGCCGCACCTCCGCGAGCGCCGCCGCCCGTCGCCGGCCGCCTCCGGCCACCGCGGGCCCCGCCAACCCCACTGGCGTGCTCCCCATGCCGCGCGCATCATTCCCACCAAAGCGCGGAGCATGAGCTGCCCCGTAGCGCCGCCGCAGCGAGCTCGCCGGCGCCGGCCGCCGTCGCCGGAGCGCGCGCCGCTCTGTTTTTAAAAAATGAACCGATGGCATTTTCGTAATTAAGTCCGAACTTCGTTTGAGTTTGAAAAATTCATATCTGGCGTTTGAATCGTCCAAAAATTACAAACTAAAATGTTTTGGAAACTAGAAGACCTGTACTTTCATAAAAGTAACATGAACTCCCCAGATCTGGTCATTTTCACTTTTTTATAAAAATGACAAAAGTCAACCCCTGAAAACTTAACTAAGCCATAACTTTAAAAATATAAATCCAAATTAAAAGCCACTTGGCCAAAGTCTTCACCCTGACACACATGAATTTTTGGCACTGGAAGATCTGCATTTCATTTCATATTTTTCAAGTTATTGCATTTCTTGCATTCTCTGTATTTAATTTTTAATTAATTCTGTATAAATTATTTTTGCATGAAACTTGGCAATTAATTTCCTTTTGGTACTGTGCATATGTAGAAAATCCCATTTTAAATTTGGAGCATGTTAAGTAATGATTTTTGCAAACCCTAGATCTAAATTTCATAAGGGCCATTTTCAGCACAAGCATGATTAGTTTATGTCATTAAGAATCATGATCATGCATGTTTATGTAAGTTCTACTGTTCATTATGTCCTTTAGCACCTCATGGCAGGTTTAGTCAAAAGGTTTCATGTATTTCACCTATGTATGAATTTTGAAATCAAATTCCTATTCTAAAAGGGAATCGTCATCGCATGTGATGTCAAAATACATAAGCCTAGATTTCTTCGTATTGCACTACAAAAACTTGCTAAAATATTAGTGCTAAACCCACACTAACCACAGCCCTCATGTCTATGCATCAAGTCATTACTCACTATACGAGTATGGTTATGCTTGCTCATGTAATTTGGGTCTCGTAAAAGAAAACACGAGGCATGTTATGATTGCTAGAGTTTGAGCAAACAAACTTTTGACTAATGTGTTCATATGTATCTTTACAAAACAGCACCCATGCATTACTCTCATCATCGACCTTGTACTCATATGACTTATGCATTGCATTTCATTCCTTAGGTGACGACACCGAATTGATCCCGCCGGAAGAAGCTATTGCCACGCTCAACGCTTGTGAGGCTAGTGCTAACTTCGATCACTCTCAAGGCAAGCCCCGGTGCATTCCTATTATTTGAAATGTCTTTCTTTTGATCACTATATTAAGGATGATGAATGTGCATTTAAGTTTAGGCGTTGATTGGAAATCCACATGCATAAATTCCTATATGTCCTATGTCGATTATGTGTCATATCCTCGTTAGAATTGCTATGCTATGTTTATGGAGTCAACGATAGATTGGGGATCTCACTCATGGCTTATGATTAAATGTGAACATGATGAATTTGGTTAAAAATTGAGAACACCCCATTGTGGCTCCGCGAACAAGTTTGAGTTGTGTACCACTTGCATACCTTTCTTATGGGGATTGGTAAACCTATGTAGCTTGTAAGTTGTAAAGTGAGCCGGATATCTCACCGACCCGGAGGTGATGTGTTTGGCACGGTGGTTGCACGGGTTGAGGACCGTTGGAGAGTACATGGGTTAAGCCTTGGGCGCGTTGTTGAACGGTCGCAAGGGGGACATGTACTCGGGGTCGGTGGCCCCGTGTTTTACTTTATGATGAACTCGCGAACGGTGGCCATACGTGTTCTTAAATGATGCGTATGTCGTGCATTTGGGTTCTTTCCTGCAGGATTAATAATTCGATAATTATCGCCGTTTCCTCTCGGTTAATGAGTACCACTTGATTCGAGCAGTTCGCAATGTGTAGTAATGGAAAGAGATTGAATAGCTTGCTGTTTTATATTGATATTAAATTGTATTGCAAACTATTGTCTTGCTAGTATGCTCACTAAAGTTTCTTTTATGCAATCACCCTATTAATTTGGCTAAGTAATAAAATTGCCAACCTAATTAGCATAGGTGCTATTTATGCAAAAATGCCAAGTTAAACCGGTCAAGCCCCATGCATCTAGGAGTCGGTCTTAGATGGCCAAATTTGACGGGTAAGACTTGCGGAGTATGTTAGATACTCGGGCTTTGCCACTACATGTTGATTACGGGTTTCCCGCAAGCCGGTTTTTGTGATTGTTGTGGTAAGGTGGTTTGGGATGGAGAAGAGCCCAAAGAGTGGACCATTGAATGGGTCCCTAGCTCTCCGACCCATGAGGAGTGAGCCATGGCCTAGGCCGGCATGGTTCCTTTAAGTTATCTATGTATCGTCGAGTTATGTATTTCGCTTCCGCACTTTAAATTCGAACAAAGATCATGGTTATGTAAGACTTAATTTCGAACCTAATGTATCTTTTATTCGAACTCTATGTTGTAATCAAGACTTAATTATGTAACCTTGCAAATCGTGTATGTTTGTTAATGTGATGCTATGTATGGTTGCTTCGTCAATCATCTCCCAAGGCGATCCGTACCACACTTAACTATCTTTCGGGATAGGGGTGTGACACGTGGTATCGAGCCGACTTGGGATTTGCGTCACGCTAACACTCATTCTAAAAATCTTAAAACTCGTTTTTGAGTTACGGTGAGGCACGAGTCTAGATAGAAAGGCCAATATAAGGACTATATAGAATGGTGGCAAAAACTAACCCCGTGTTATGGTTGTTAAATATTTTGCAACTACGGCTTGAGCAAAGGTATGTGATTGAGTGTTGTCAATTTTCGCATGATATTATTGGTGTGACTCGAATACACTCTTATTCGAGAGCTCTCCATGTGAGGCGAGGTGACATGGATTTATTTTTGGCTTGTTTCTTTTGAATTTGATGTAATGTTTCTGGAATCCATCTCTTGCAGGTACATAACAACGCTTTAGATCGTATAGTATCGTGCGAGAGGTGTGTGTGCCACCGATGCGCTTGTCCGATATTCGTATCGGCGGGCGCGGTCTTTTAATTTTTGTGAGGACGTACGAGACGACATATTGAGCATCCCTCATCCTTGCATATCATGTCATCATGTCAAACATATGCATGTGAACTCCTATAAATGGAACAATCACCAAAAATTTGATCACCTAGCTTAATTCTCACAAAAGGTTGAAAACCGAAACACTAAAACATGACAAACCGTGGCAGATTTCGTGACTTTCACAAAAATGAGCATAACTTCCAAGTTACTTATCCAAATAAGGCAAATAAGGACTTTCTGGAAAGCTTGCATTATGCACTACAACAATCTCCTAGTCTCAGGTCTTGCAAAACTCTGGAACGTAGCTAGAATGGCCCATTACAGAGAGCTGTTCTGGAATTCCAGAATGTGCTCCGGTTCTGTCCCTGTCGTAGATCGTGCATAACTTTCATACGACAAGTCGGATTGAGCTGTTCTAGGATGCGTTGGAAAGATTAAGAAATTGTCTAAAACTTTCGTAACAAAATAAAAGTTTGATTCAGCCCAGAAACAGGAGTAATCATCGAGTTTCGGTAGCATGTCAATTCTGTCCAGAAAAAATGGAACCGTGTTAGGTTTGTGCAAAAAGTTTTGTCGCATTCTTTTGCTAAGTTGGTGCCATTCCCTCATTCATGCTTTACTTATTTAGCATGTTTTGTTGTTGGATCTTGAGTTTTGACTTATGTTTCAAAATTCTCCGACAGATGGCCCCCGGCAAGCTCATGTTGGACCGTGAGAACCTCGCAAGGCGGGTGCTCGAGTTGGAGCAGGAGCGTGCTGCCCTGCAGGCCACCCTCGCCACCCGCGACGCCGAGCTTACCACCCGCGACGCCGAGCTCGCCGCTCGCGACGCCGAGCTTGCTGCCCGCACCGCCGAGCTAGCCGAGCGCACTACCGAGGTGGATACCCTCCGTACGCAGCTCGAGTATAGCGAGACGGAGCGTTGGAACTTCTTCGAGCAGCTCCACGACGCCCACCTTGCCCTTGAGGGCAATGGAGCCGCCGCTCTGCAGGCCACGCTTGATGAGCGTGATGCCCAGCTCGCCGCCGCGAATGAGGAGAACTACGTCCTCTCCGGCCAGGTGGATGCCCTTCTCGAGGAGAAGGATGAGTTGGATGTTACTCTCCCGGAGGCTCGGGGCGCTAGGGATGCTTTGGAGGGAGACCTCCGGAACGCCCGAGCGACCATAGCGCATAACAACGCTACCATTGAGCATCTCCAAGCCGCCAACAACGCCCTGCACGCCATCCTTAATGGCGGACCTCCCGAGCCACTTGAGATCATCCCACCCGAGGAGGATGTGGAGATGAGTGATGGCGAGGATGTTTCCGACGTCGAGGACGGAGCACCACCCTCTCCCATGAGGGATGACGCCGACTACTACGGCGATGACGACGAGTAGTTGTCACGACCGGTGGTCGTAGCTCTATGTGTGTAGGATTTGTAATCTCGTGAGGCATGTAACCGTGTTGGAAAACGATCCGCGTGTTGTTAATTAAGCTCTCCGAGATTTGTGTTTGTTTGTGGGTCACATGTGATGTAACCTAAGACCGTGTTGTATCGGATTCGTGGTTTCCCGTGTATCAAAAATTTCGGTCATGTTGCTACTATGTTGGAATCTATGGAATATGTGTGTTGCCAATGCATTATGCTTATTTCATCAATATTTTCTTCGTACATGCAATCTGAAATTTTTGGTCCCTTATGCCCAATGTCATGTGTTCTTGCTATTTTAGCTCTTGGTCTAATGAGCTAACGTGAGAAAATTTTTCATGCATGACGGATGGTGAATACCCGCCGTGGTGAAGCTTCCGGAAGTGGGCATGGTGCGAGGGAAGAGCAACTCCCCAACCCTCCACCCCTCACGCCGTTGGAACAACTCGTGTCCAACCAAAACGAGATGTTCCGCTTGTTCTTTGCAAGTCAAACCAACCAAGGACAAGGCCAAGGACCGCCACCCCAAGGGCCGAGGAATTCCACCTATGCCGACTTTTGGGCCACTCAGCCGCCCAAGTTTGGTGAAGCTACTACCGATCCGTTGGAGGCGGATAATTTTCTCCGCATCATTGAGTCGAAGTTTGCTCTCCTCAATTGCACATCGGAGCAAAAGGTTCTCTTTGCGGCTCAACAACTTCGTGGCTCCGCTAGTGCATGGTGGGCAAGTTTCACCGCCGCACTTCCCGCCGGTACTCAAGTGAACTGGCCGGACTTTTGCACCGCATTTCGCGCGCATCACATTCCCGCCGGTCTCATGAAGCGCAAGTTGCAAGAGTTCCTTAGTTTGAAGCAAGGTGCCGGAACCGTGCAAGAGTATGCACGGAAGTTCAACTACTTGGCTCAATATGCATCCTATCATGCCGACACGGATGACAAGAAGAAGGATTGCTTTCGTTCGGGGCTAAGCCCAAAGTTACAAGATCGCTTGGCTCAAGTCACTACCGGCACGTTCAATGACTTGATGAGTGCCGCAATTGTGCAAGAAGATGCTATCCGTGCTCACCAAGAGGACAAGAAGAGGAAGCGTGCCGTAGGAAATCCATCCGGCTCCGCTCCGCCCAAGTACAAGCTAGCTATCACTTCCCCGACCGGACGAAGTTTCGGGCCGCATTGCCGCCGACGGGGGCTCACGCCGGTTTGTTCCGCAGCAACACCACCACTCCCACGGTGGAAATCAGCAGCATACCACCTCGTTCCGCCCTCCACAGCAGCAATACCAAGGTGCTAGGCCCGGTCCGCAAGGTCCGTGCTTTAATTGTGGACGTCCGGGTCATTTCGCAAAGGATTGCCGTGTTCCGACACGCAACCCGGGCAACAACAACAACAACAATGGTTCCGGAAGCGGCAACAACAATCAAAACCGCAATGGGAATAACGGGAATGGGAATCGCAATCAATCCTCCACTCCAAATGCTAAGAATGGCCGAGTCAACTATACCACGGCCGAAGAGATTCAAGCGGGAGAACCGGTACTTTCGGGTATGTTTTCGGTCAACAACCACTCCGCTTTGGTTCTTTTTGATTCGGGTGCAACTCATGATTTCATTAGTCAAGCATGTGCAAAAACCCTACAACTCACTCCCACCGTTTTGGATATTCCCTATATCATCACATCACCCGGTGGAAAGATAAAAACAAACCTAGAGTTGAGGCAAGTCCCACTACACCTAGAAAGAAAAATATACCCCTCATCTCTCATAGTTTTGTGTGGGCAAGGAATAGATATAATTCTAGGTATGAGGTGGATGAAACTCCATAGAGCCGTTTTACATATCGATTCTCGTGAAGTTCACCTAAACTCCCCACTCCATGGTTCATCTATTCTCCGGTTACCCCATCCAAAATTCTCCACTTCAAACAATTTACCATCTTGAGGGAAAACGGATTGAGGATATTCCCGTGGTATGTGAGTTTCCCGATGTTTTTCCGGATGACTTACCGGGCATGCCACCCGATCGGGATGTCGAGTTTAAGATTGAGCTCCAACCCGGTACGGCACCAATTTCCCGTAGGCCGTACAAGATGGCTCCCAATGAGCTAGCAATCTTAAAAGAGCAATTGAGTGAGCTTATGGATAAAGGATATATTCGCCCTAGTTCTTCCCCGTGGGGATGTCCCGCTCTCTTTGTGAAGAAGAAAGACAAGACGCTACGTCTATGTGTGGATTACCGCCCTCTCAATGCGGTGACTATCAAGAATAAATACCCGCTCCCTCGGATTGATATTCTCTTTGATCAATTAGTTGGTGCTAAGGTTTTCTCTAAGATTGATCTCCGATCCGGTTACCATCAAATCAAGATCCGAGCCGAAGATATTCCAAAAACCGCATTCTCTACGCGGTATGGTCTCTTTGAGTATCTCGTCATGTCTTTTGGGCTCACGAACGCCCCGGCTCATTTTATGTACTTGATGAATTCGGTATTTATGCCCGAGTTGGATAAGTTTGTCGTGGTCTTCATTGACGACATCCTTATTTATTCGAAGTCCGAAGAAGAGCATGCCGAACACCTTCGCATTGTTCTCCAACGGCTTCGTGATCATCAATTGTATGCCAAGTTTAGCAAATGTGAATTTTGGTTGAAGCAAGTGCCTTTCTTGGGTCACATTATTTCCGCGGAAGGTGTCGCCGTTGACCCAAGTAAAGTGGGAGACGTGCTCGCTTGGAAATCCCCAAGGTCGGTGAGACAAATCCGGAGTTTTCTAGGTCTTGCCGGCTACTATCGGAAATTCATTCCCAATTTCTCAAGCGTAGCCAAGCCTATGACAAAATTGTTGGAGAAAGATGCTAAGTTTAAATGGAGCCGTGAATGTGAAGAAGCCTTCCAAACTCTCAAGAAGCATTTAACATCCGCTCCGGTGTTAGCACAAGCCGACATCACCAAGCCGTTTGACGTGTATTGTGATGCGTCCGGCACCGGTCTAGGATGTGTGCTAATGCAAGAAGGTCGTGTCATTGCTTATGCCTCTCGTCAACTTCGCAAGCATGAACAACATTACCCCACTCATGATTTGGAGCTAGCCTCGGTTGTCCTTGCTTTGAAAACTTGGAGGCATTATCTACTTGGAAATCTTGTCAATCTTTACACCGATCATAAGAGTCTCAAATATATCTTCACCCAACAAGAGTTGAATATGAGGCAACGAAGATGGATGGAATTAATCAAGGATTATGAGTTGGAAATCCATTATCATCCGGGTAAAGCTAACGTGGTTGCCGACGCTTTGAGTCGCAAGGATCAATGCAATCATATTACCGGTTGTTCTAAGGAAAACTCGGAAATTTCAGATTCTAGTGAACCGAGTCTTCGAGTCATTCCCTATGGTTCGCTATATAATCTAGCTCTTATTCCTACCCTTCGTGAGGAAATTATTGAGGCGCAAAAGAAGGACGAAGGTATGGAATTTATTCGACAAAAGATTGAGAAAGAGGAAGCTACATGTTTCCGACAAGACGACAATGGTGTATTATGGTTCAACCAACGTCTCGTTGTTCCGAAGGATATGGAATTACGGAAGAAAATAATGGACGAGGCACACTTGTCTAAATACTCCATACACCCGGTAGCAACAAGATGTACCGCGGCCTAAGAGAAAAGTTTTGGTGGACACGCATGAAGCGTGAGATTGCACGGTATGTGGCCGAGTGTGATACTTGTCAACGAGTGAAAGCCGACCACTTGAGAAAGGCCGGATTATTGAACCCATTGAAGATTCCCGTTTGGAAGTGGGAGGACATTGCTATGGATTTTATCGTTGGATTGCCTCTCACATCAAAGAAGCATGATTCAATTTGGGTTATTGTGGATAGGTTAACTAAATCCGCACATTTCATCCCCGTCCATACTACCTACAACACCAAGAAGTATGCTGAGCTATACATCTCAAGAGTGTTATGTTTGCATGGAGTGCCTAAAACCATTGTTTCCGATCGAGGTCCGCAATTTGTATCTCGCTTTTGGGAACAATTGCATTCTTGTCTTGGTACCACCCTCATTAGAAGCTCCGCATATCACCCTCAAACGGATGGACAAACCGAAAGATTGAATCAATACTTGGAGGATATCTTGAGAGCATGTGCTATGGAAAATAGAGGAAATTGGGATGATTGTCTTCCATTCGCCGAATTCTCGTACAACAATAGCTATCAAGAGAGTTCGGGAATGTCACCATTTGAAGCGTTGTATGGTCACTCTTGTCGTACACCCTTAAATTGGTCGGAAGCGGGAGAGAGAACTACGTTTGGTCCCGATCTTGTCACCCAAGCCGAAGAGAAGGTTCGACAAATTCAAGCCAACATGAAAGCCGCACAATCCCGTCAAGTGAGTTACGCTAACAAGAGGAGACGCCCCTTGGAATTTGAGAAGGGAGATCACGTTTATCTTCGTGTCTCTCCGAATAAGGGCGTATCTCGGTTTGGAATTAAAGGAAAATTAGCACCCCGCTACATCGGACCCTATCCGATTGTGGAAAAGCATAGCGCGGTTGCTTACCGGTTGCAATTACCGGAAAGTCTTGCTCGAGTGCACAATGTGTTCCACGTATCTCAACTCAAGAAATGTTTGAAGCCTCCGATAGATGTGGTCATTTCCGACACCGATCAACTAGAGGAAGATCTCTCCTACCCCGAATACCCCGTCCGGATTATCGATCAAAGCGACCGAGTAACTCGCAATCGCACCATCACCTTTTATAAAGTGCAATGGAGTAACCACACCGAAGAAGAAGCAACTTGGGAACAAGAGGATTTTCTAGAGAAGAATTTTCCCGAGTTCCTCGCGTCACACAAATCGGTAAATTTTCGCACTCCCTCTCCTTAATTCGTAGCGATTCTCGGGACGAGAATTTCTTTAAGGGGGAGGGCTGTGACATCCCATGTCACGATTAAGGCTAATCCCGTAGTTAGTACCCTAATCACTTCACTAATGAAGTACTAATACTAATTACCCAAAGGAAAAGAAGAAAAGTAAAAAGGAAAAAGGAAAAACCTACTCCTAAACCCTAGCCTAACCAAAGATGCAAAAATTATAAAAACACTACCCACATATTTTTGCACCACTGGATTGCTCATGTAAAAAGATGAATTTACAGTATTTTTACAAAATTTTTGAACAAAGTTTTGAAAGCCCCAAAAATTCAAATTCAAATCTGAAACACTGCTACTTGTGAATTTTGTACGAATTTTTGGAAGCATTTTTGGAACTTCAAACTTTAAGATGAAAATTAAAGGGAATCATCCTGAACCTTCCCATATTTTTGGTTTTATTTTTGGAGCACCAGAAGTATGAAATTTTGTCAAATTACCGAACCGCAGTTTTGAAATTCGAATTTGGACCTCGAGCTACGGTTGCCCTCCGGGCAATGGCGACCGGACCGGCGGTCCGGCCAGCTCGGCCGCCGCCCGGGCACGCGCCTGACCCGTCCCATCCGCAGCACCTCCCAGAGCATCTCCCCAACCGTTTCGGTACCCGCCGGCCAACAGTAGAACGCCGGAGTAAATTCTCCCCGCTCGGCCGCCGCTCACCGTCCGCCGCGCTCCCCCTCAAATGCGCCGCAGAGGCCCAGCCCCCTCCTCCCATCACCTCAAATCATTGCACCCACTCCCTCTGCTCCTCACCACACCACCAGCTCGCCCTCCCTTCGCCCGTAGCTCGCGCACGGCCGGAAATCGCCGCCGCCGTCCGTCCCGAGCGCCATGGCCGTCTCCGCGTCGCGCGCCGCCTAGGTGAGCTGCGCTCCCCGTTCTTCTTCGCCAAAACGCGCGCAAGAGCCTCACCTTCCTCCCTCCTGACCAGCTCCCCTCCCCTCTGCAGACAATCGCCGGCATTTCGGAAAAAACCGACCGCCACCGCCGCCGGCCTCGAGCACTTCCCAGACGAGCTCGCATCTCCGGCCGCCCTCGCTCCAGTCGACCCCACGCCGCCCTCCTCCGTGAGCAGGTGAAGCTTCCCGGCCAACCATCTCCCTCTCCCTCCGCCTCGAGCTGGACGCGCGCCGTCGCCGCACCTCCGCGAGCGCCGCCGCCGTCGCCGGCCGCCTCCGGCCACCGCGGGCCCCGCCAACCCCACCGGCGTGCTCCCCATGCCGCGCGCATCATTCCCACCAAAGCGCGGAGCATGAGCTGCCCCGTAGCGCCGCCGCGGCGAAGCTCGCCGGCGCCGGCCGCCGTCGCCGGAGCGCGCGCCGCTCTGTTTTTAAAAAATGAACCGATGGCATTTTCGTAATTAAGTCCGAACTTCGTTTGAGTTTGAAAAATTCATATCTGGCGTTTGAATCGTCCAAAAATTACAAACTAAAATGTTTTGGAAACTAGAAGACCTGTACTTTCATAAAAGTAACATGAACTCCCCAGATCTGGTCATTTTCACTTTTTTATAAAAATGACAAAAGTCAACCCCTGAAAACTTAACTAAGCCATAACTTTAAAAATATAAATCCAAATTAAAAGCCACTTGGCCAAAGTCTTCACCCTGACACACATGAATTTTTGGCACTGGAAGATCTGCATTTCATTTCATATTTTTCAAGTTATTGCATTTCTTGCATTCTCTGTATTTAATTTTTAATTAATTCTGTATAAATTATTTTTGCATGAAACTTGGCAATTAATTTCCTTTTGGTACTGTGCATATGTAGAAAATCCCATTTTAAATTTGGAGCATGTTAAGTAATGATTTTTGCAAACCCTAGATCTAAATTTCATAAGGGCCATTTTCAGCACAAGCATGATTAGTTTATGTCATTAAGAATCATGATCATGCATGTTTATGTAAGTTCTACTGTTCATTATGTCCTTTAGCACCTCATGGCAGGTTTAGTCAAAAGGTTTCATGTATTTCACCTATGTATGAATTTTGAAATCAAATTCCTATTCTAAAAGGGAATCGTCATCGCATGTGATGTCAAAATACATAAGCCTAGATTTCTTCGTATTGCACTACAAAAACTTGCTAAAATATTAGTGCTAAACCTACACTAACCACAGCCCTCATGTCTATGCATCAAGTCATTACTCACTATACGAGTATGGTTATGCTTGCTCATGTAATTTGGGTCTCGTAAAAGAAAACACGAGGCATGTTATGATTGCTAGAGTTTGAGCAAACAAACTTTTGACTAATGTGTTCATATGTATCTTTACAAAACAGCACCCATGCATTACTCTCATCATCGACCTTGTACTCATATGACTTATGCATTGCATTTCATTCCTTAGGTGACGACACCGAATTGATCCCGCCGGAAGAAGCTATTGCCACGCTCAACGCTTGTGAGGCTAGTGCTAACTTCGATCACTCTCAAGGCAAGCCCCGGTGCATTCCTATTATTTGAAATGTCTTTCTTTTAATCACTATATTAAGGATGATGAATGTGCATTTAAGTTTAGGCGTTGATTGGAAATCCACATGCATAAATTCCTATATGTCCTATGTCGATTATGTGTCATATCCTCGTTAGAATTGCTATGCTATGTTTATGGAGTCAACGATAGATTGGGGATCTCACTCATGGCTTATGATTAAATGTGAACATGATGAATTTGGTTAAAATTGAGAACACCCCATTGTGGCTCCGCGAACAAGTTTGAGTTGTGTACCACTTGCATACCTTTCTTATGGGGATTGGTAAACCTATGTAGCTTGTAAGTTGTAAAGTGAGCCGGATATCTCACCGACCCGGAGGTGATGTGTTTGGCACGGTGGTTGCACGGGTTGAGGACCGTTGGAGAGTACATGGGTTAAGCCTTGGGCGCGTTGTTGAACGGTCGCAAGGGGACATGTACTCGGGGTCGGTGGCCCCGTGCTTTACTTTACGATGAACTCGCGAACGGTGGCCATACGTGTTCTTAAATGATGCGTATGTCGTGCATTTGGGTTCTTTCCTGCAGGATTAATAATTCGATAATTATCGCCGTTTCCTCTCGGTTAATGAGTACCACTTGATTCGAGCAGTTCGCAATGTGTAGTAATGGAAAGAGATTGAATAGCTTGCTGTTTTATATTGATATTAAATTGTATTGCAAACTATTGTCTTGCTAGTATGCTCACTAAAGTTTCTTTTATGCAATCACCCTATTAATTTGGCTAAGTAATAAAATTGCCAACCTAATTAGCATAGGTGCTATTTATGCAAAAATGCCAAGTTAAACCGGTCAAGCCCCATGCATCTAGGAGTCGGTCTTAGATGGCCAAATTTGACGGGTAAGACTTGCGGAGTATGTTAGATACTCAGGCTTTGCCACTACATGTTGATTACGGGTTTCCCGCAAGCCGGTTTTTGTGATTGTTGTGGTAAGGTGGTTTGGGATGGAGAAGAGCCCAAAGAGTGGACCATTGAATGGGTCCCTAGCTCTCCGACCCATGAGGAGTGAGCCATGGCCTAGGCCGGCATGGTTCCTTTAAGTTATCTATGTATCGTCGAGTTATGTATTTCGCTTCCGCACTTTAAATTCGAACAAAGATCATGGTTATGTAAGACTTAATCTCGAACCTAATGTATCTTTTATTCGAACTCTATGTTGTAATCAAGACTTAATTATGTAATCTTGCAAATCGTGTATGTTTGTTAATGTGATGCTATGCAT